>WAAF01008540.1:70590-313416 GCA_013400475.1 Tricholaema leucomelas
ACTGTGACACTGTGACACTGTGCACTGGGTCGGGAGTCCCTCCAAGGGCATCTTTGAGGTCCGACCCCCTGCAGGCAGCAGGGACAGCTCCGGCTGGAGCAGGCTGCCCAGGGCCACATCCAGTCCCATCTTGAGTGTCTCCAGGGATGTGGCCTCAACCCCCCCAGGCTGTGTGTGATGGTTTGGGTGTTACCTGCCCCCCCTCCCTTAAGAAAATCTCCCAGACTAGAGTCAGTGGCTGGAAACTGAAGAATGGAGCTCTGCATCCACAGCTCAGCACGAGACACAAGCAGGAATTTACAACAGACACAGCTGCAGACAGGATAAAAGCAAGCCAGAAGCACAGCAGCCCTCCCAGCAACCAGAGTGCCCAGGAGGGGCTCCCAGCCAACCTTCCACCTCCTTTCCACCCCTCTACCTTATCCCAGAGTCTGCCTTATGTTCAGGGTGAGTTAGGAGAACCAGCCAGGGGGGGTTAGGAGGCAGAGGGATTAGTCACACAGACTGCAGGTCAGAGAGAGGAGGCAGCCAGAGCCAGAGAGCAAACTCTGTTAGCTATGGTTGTGTTCTTGGCTTTATACATCTCAGCAAGCCTCTGAGTGCAGCAGACATCACCACTGCTCCCTTTGCACAGCCTAATTCCTCTTGCTAAAATATCCCAGCTAGGCTCAACCCAGCACCCTGGGTTTGCTCAGGGGGTTTACAACACCAAGAATATCTCAGCGAGGTAAAATTGCCTGGGGGGGCGCTCAGGAGATCTGCTGCTGCCTCGGGAGTCTTCCTGGCTGTGTTCCATTGGTGTCAGTGGGTGGAGGGAAAGCCCCTGGAGAATGAAATGAGAAGGTCGTGGTTGAGGCTTCTGTGCTCTAGTACCAGGTCTGCAGACCACTTTGCTCAGTAGCAGATGTTTGAGTCGTGTGTAAAGAGCCCACAGAACTGCCAAGGCTGGAAGACACCTTTGAGCTCACCAAGTCACCAAGCACTGGGTGGAAGCTGCAGCACAGGAGGTTCCAGCTCAGCACAAGGGGCAACTTCTTGCCTGGAAGGGTCCCAGAGCCCTGGCACAGGCTGCCCAGAGAGGTTGTGGAGTCTCCTCCTCTGGAGCCTTTCCAGGCCTGTCTGGATGTGTTGCTGTGTGCCCTGAGCTAGCTTGGATGGTCCTGCTCTGGCAGGGGCTTGGACTGGATGAGCTCTTTGGGTCTCTTCCAGCCCCTGACATCTGTGAGCCTGTGTGTGAAGCCCAACCACTCACCCAGAGCTCACAATCCACCTCTGCTGCTAAAGCAGTGCCCCTAAGCCACAGCCCTCAGCACCACATCCACACATCCTGCAAACACCTCTGGGGTGGGGGCTCCCCCAGCTCCCAGGGCAGCCTGTTCCAGTGCCTGAGACCCCTTCCTGGGCACAACCTGAGGCAGTTTCCTCTTGTCCTGCCACTTGTTGCCTATGAGAAGAGACCAACTCCAGCCTTGCTCCAGCCTCCTTTCAGGGAGCTGTAGAGGGCAGTGAGGTCTCTCCTCAGCCTCCTCTTCCAAAGGCTAAACTCCCCCAGCTCCCTCAGCTGCTCCTCACAGGACTTGCACTCGAGGCCCTTCCCCAGCTTGGTTGCTCCTCTCTGGACCCTCTCCAGCAGCTCCATGCCCCTCTTGCAGTGAGGACCACAGCACCCCCCGGTGTGGCCTCCCCAGGGCAGAGGGCACAACCCCACCAGGCCAGCTGGCAGAGCTGGCTCCAGGTGGCACCTAAACCCCCTGGGACTTGATGATGCTGAGGTTTGTCCCTTCTCGGGCAGAGCACCACCCAGGCTGTGCTGTGCCTCGAGGGTCACCCTGGGCTCTGTGTTTCCCTGCAGCCAGTGGCTCTGCCCCGCTGCTGGTGCTGGAGCAGTACCAGGCTGGGGGCATCAGACTGGGCTGCCACTCGGCAGGCTGGCACCCAGAGCCTCGCCTGCTGTGGCAGGATGCCCACGGGCGGCAGCTGCCAGCCCTCTCAGAAGAGGTCGCCCAGGACAGCAGGGGACTCTTCGCAGTGACCAGCAGCATCATCCTCAGCAGGGGCACCAAGCAGAACCTCTCCTGCTTGGCCCAGGATGCCCTGAGCCGGCAGGGGCAGGCCTCGGCGCTCTACGTGGCAGGTGAGCAGGGGCAGGGCCCTGCTCGGGCTCCTGAGGGATCAGTGCTGGGCAGGTGCCACTGGCAGAGAATCCTGGCAGTGCTTTGCAGGCTTTGCTGGGTGTCTGGCAGTGCCCTGCAGGCTGCCCATGCACACAGCTCTGGCTCTTGGCTGTGCCTCACAGAACCAGGGAAGTGTTTTGGTTGGAAGAGACAGAGGGCATGGGGTGGGAAGGGACCCTCCAGGGCAACTTGGTCAACCCCCTGCAGCCAGAGGGACACCTCCAGCTAGAGCAGGCTGCCCAGGGACACATCAGATCTGATTTGAATGTCTCCAGGGATGGTCTCAACCACCTCCCAGGGCAGCCTGTGCCAGTCTCTCCCCACCCTCACTGCGCAGAGCTCCCTCCTGATGCCCAACCTAACCCTGCCCTGCTCCACTGCCAAACCACTGCCCTCAGCCTGTCTGCACAGGCCCTTCTGAGCAGTCCCTCCCCAGCTGCCTGCAGGTCCCCTGCAGATCCTGAACTGCAGCTCTGAGATCTCCCTGGAGCCTTCTCCTCCTCTCCAGACTGCACAGCCCAAAGTCTGCCAGCCTGTGCCCATGGCCGAGCTGCTGCAGCCTCCAATCATCTTTGTACCCTCCTTGGACCCTCTCCATCAGGCCCATGCCCTTCCTATGTGGAGCACTCCAGAGCTGGACCCAGCACTGCAGGTGTACCATGGAGATGTCTGCTCCCTGCAGCCCTCCCAGCCCCTCTGGGGTTCATTTTCCAGATCCCTTTTTCCAGAATGCCCAGCCCTGGATGGCAGCCCTGGGTGTGACCCTGCTGGCTGTGGTTGCTCTCCTTCTGCTTGCTGGTTATCTGTTTAAAGTGAAAGGTAAGGGCCTGGCACAGAGCTTGGCACGGGGCTGGTGCCTGTCCTGTCTGGGTCACCTCTGGTTTTGGTGGAGGAGGGGGGCTGGGAAATGGCTGGGAGGTGTCCAAGCCTTCTGGTGGCATCGTGGGCACATGCCCAGAGCCAGGGGATTGAGAGGCTCCAGGATGTCATTTCTGGCAAGAAAATAAAGGCTGTTTGCCCACCTAGATGCCCCTCACAGGGGGACATGGGCACAGCAGGGTGAGCCCTGCCCCAGCAATTACTTACCCAGGCCTGCAAGAGAGCCTCAGCACCTTGGGAGTGGGGGTGTGGGGGGTCTGACAGAGCTTCCCTTGCTTCTGCTGGGCCCTCGGGGGTGAACAATGCAGGGCACATGGGGACTGAGGTCCTCTGCTTCTGCTTCCCTCTGCTGGACCGTCTGGGGCAGATGGTGCAGGGGACATGGGGACTGAGGTCCTCTGCTTCTGCTTCCCTCTGCTGGACCCTCTGGGGCAGATGATGCAGGGGACATGGGGACTGAGGTCCTCCCTTTCTCACCGAAGGGCAGTGGAGCTGTTGGGTCACTCAGGCACCACTGCACTTCCAGACCCTGCAGCCCTTCTGCCCTCCAAGCAGCCATAACTCCCCCTGGGCTCTGCTCCCTGCTCTTTGGGAGAGCGGGAGGCGTGGGTTTTTAACCTTCCTTTCTTTCCTCCTCCTTTAGGAAGGCAGCAGAGAACAATAGGTGAGCTCTCCTTCCCCTTTCCCAGAAGCTGGGGAATTCCCTCAGGGTGGGGGAACTCCTGGGGCACATTTCTGGAGGGCCTGGGGGAGGGAAATGGTGACATGAATGCAGGAAATGATGAAATGAGGTTGCAGTTCTGGGGTCAGTGGTTACAGAGGCCAAGGGAGCATGAGCAGAGGTGGTGCCAGCAGTGAACTCAACTCTTCCAAGGGCTCTCAAGGTTCTTCCCAAAGCTGGAGGAAGATTTGGGGTAGCACATCTCATTTTTCAGGGCCTCAGCTGTGTCTCAGAACTAAGAAATCCCAGGGGCAGGATGGTTTGGTAGCACTAAAGGTGGAATTCAGCTCCATGCTCCTCCCTTGCCCATGGAAGCTGCCCCAGAGCTGGAGCCCTTGCTCAGGCCTCCAAGCACGCAGGGCTGGGCTCTGACCAAAGTGGGTTGGGGGAGGGTGGGCAAGAGCTCCAAAAGCCTTGAGAAGAGAGGTCTTGAGGAGCTGAAGCAATTTGAGTCTCCTCCCCAGCTCAGCAGGAGTGTGAGGGAGAAGGGAGGTGTGGGGGAGAAGGGAGGCGTGGGGGAGAAGGGAGGTGTGGGGAGAAGGGAGGTGTGGGGGAGAAGGGAGGCGTGGGGGAGAAGGGAGGTGTGGGGAGAAGGGAGGTGTGGGGGAGAAGGGAGGCGTGGGGGAGAAGGGAGGTGTGGGGAGAAGGGAGGTGTGGGGGCTGTGGTGCTGCTGGGGCTGTTCTCTGCTCTGACCTCTCCTGGTTTTGCTTTCCAGCGCTACAGGAGGCAGCCCTGCGTAAGTCTCCCTCCCTGTCCTCCCAGCCAGATCCGCTGTGGAACCTCACACCTCTCAATCCAGCCTCTCATTCTGGCCAAGGGTTCCTCTCAATCCAGCCTCTCATTCTGGCCAAGGGTTCCTCTCAATCCAGCCTCTCATTCTGGCCAAGGGTTCCTCTCAATCCAGCCTCTCATTCTGGCCAAGGGTTCCTCTCAATCCAGCCTCTCATTCTGGCCAAGGGTTCCTCTCAATCCAGCCTCTCATTCTGGCCAAGGGTTCCTCTCAATCCAGCCTCTCATTCTGGCCAAGGGTTCCTCTCAATCCAGCCTCTCATTCTGGCCAAGGGTTCCTCTCAATCCAGCCTCTCATTCTGGCCAAGGGTTCCTCTCAATCCAGCCTCTCATTCTGGCCAAGGGTTCCTCTCAATCCAGCCTCTCATTCTGGCCAAGGGTTCCTCTCAATCCAGCCTCTCATTCTGGCCAAGGGTTCCTTTCAGGCTGACTCTTTACTTTCCCTCCTCTCACTCCTCGCAATGGGGAAATTCCCTCTGAAAAGCCGCTGGGAGGCTGTTGGTGTGGGACACTGCTGGCCTGAGCAGTGATGTGGCAGGGCGAAGGGACAGGTCCCATGGGAAGGCTCTGGGAAGCTAATTCTCTGTTGAGGACTTTCTTGCAGAAATGTAGGAAGTTTGATCCCCAAGAAATGTAGAAAACACAAAACCCCCTGGAGAGGGCAAATGTCTTTGTTTGTTTGCCAGGAAATAGTCCTTTGGCCATTGAAAATGAGCTCCTGCTCAGTGCCAGGGGGAAGAGATGAGGAGGTGAGGCTGAGGCAGGCTCAGCAAGTTTGAAGATGGCACCAAGCTGAGTGGTGCAGTTGACAAGAGTGAGGGCTGGAGTGGGATGGGACAGGATGGGATGGGAGCCAACCAGAGGGACCTGGACAGGCTGCAGAAGTGGCTGAGGAGAGCCTCATGAAGTTCAGTAAGGCCAAGTGCAAGGTCCTGCACCTAGGTCAGGGTAACCTTCAATACCAATCCAGAATGGGGGTGAGGAGACTGAGGGCAGCCCTGCAGAGAAGGACCTGGGGGTGCTGGTGGGGGAGAAGCTGGGCAGGAGCCAGCAGTGGGCACTGCCAGCACGGAAGGCCAAGGGCAGCCTGGGCTGCACCCAGAGCAGTGTGGGCAGAGCTGGAGAGAGGGATCCTGCCCCTCTGCTGGGCTCTGGGGAGACCTCAGCTGCAGGGCTGGGGCCAGATATGGGACCCTTAACACAAGAACAACCTGGGCCTGCTGGAGAGGGTCCAGAGGAGGCCACTAAGATGCTCCAGAGGGACAAGCTGGGAGAGCTGTGGCTGTGCAACCTGGAGAGGAGAAGGCTCCAGGGAAACCTCAGAGCAGCCTTGCCGTAGCTGAGGGGACTCCAGGAGAGCTGGGGAGGACTTTTGCCAAGGGCTGGGAGTGCCAGGCTGAGGGCAAGGGCTTTGAGCTGGGACAGTGAGAGTGAGAGTGGAGAGGAGGAAGATGTTGAGAGTGAGGGTGGGGAGAGACTGGCACAGGCTGCCCGGGGAGGCTGTGGTTGCCTCCTGCCTGGAGGTGTTCCAGGCCAGGCTGGATGTGTCCCTGGGCAGCCTGCTGTAGCTGGAGGTGTCCCTGTTACTTGCAGGGCGGTTGGGCAAGATGCCCTTCAAGGGTCCCTTCAAGCCCAATGCATTCTGTGGTCCCATGAGGACAATGCAGTGCAGGGCACTCGGGGCTCAGCAGCATCCTTGCCTTCAGGCTGGACAGCAGCAGCAGCGCAGCTGCCCCTCGCTGCAGCCCCTCCCGTGTGTCCTGCAGCTGCAGCCCAGGGCAGGCTCCAGCAGTAACTGGGTCGTGTCTCTGTTTGCTGTCTAGGGGAGCATGCGGCAAAAATTGGTGAGTCTGCTCTGTTCCTCCCGAGGGTCTGCAGAGTCCGTGCAGGCAGAGCTCTGAGCTCTGCTCCTTCTCTTGCACTTGTAAGCTGTGAAGTGAGCGGGGGGGGAGGGGAAGGGGGGGATAGAGTGGGAAAATGGGGAACAAAGAGAACTAAAGGTCACTGGGGAGGTGCCTGGGGTGGGGGCTGGATGACTGCAGCAGTGGCACAGGGAGGGTGAGAGTGCCCTGCGACAGGAGTGCCCTGTGACAGGTCCCCTTGTAGGCAAGGGACAAGCTGCACCATCACCTGCAGAGCTGAGCTCCAGGCTGGGGAGGGCTTGGCATTGCCAGGTGCTGGCAGAAACCTGCCCTCCTGCAGGTGCAGGTGGTTGTGGTGGGGGTTCTGCCCAGATGGGTGCCCACCCCTGTCTGGGTTCTGCCCAGATGGGTGCCCACCCTCCCTCTGAGCTGCTGCACCTTCCTTTGCAGAGAGGCAGGCTGAAGAGCTGGGTGAGTGTCCTACTCCTCCCTCCCTGCGGCACTCTCCCTCAGGGCCGTTTTCTCATCTGAGCTTTACACAAACGTCCTGCGCCTGCTGAGCAGAGGCTGAGAGCCTTGGGGCTGCTCAGCCTGCAGAGGAGAAGGCTGAGAGGGGATCTGAGCAGTGCCTGCAAATAGCTGAGGGCTGGGGTCAGGAAGGAAGGCACAGGGACAGCCTCTGCTCACTTGTGCCCTGCCATGGGACAAGAGGCACTGGATGGAAACTGCAGCACAGGAGGCTCCACCTCAGCATGAGGAAGAACTTCTTGGCTGTAAGGGTCCAGAGCTGGCACAGGCTGCCCAGAGAGGTTGTGGAGTCTCCTTCTGTGGAGCCTTTCCAGCCCTGTCTGGATGTGTTCCTGTGTGACATGCACTGGGTTCTATGGCCCTGCTCTGGCAGGGGTTGGACTGGAAGATCTTCAGAGCTCCCTTCCAACCCCTGAGATCCTCTGATCCTGAGATCCTCTGATCTTTCCCTTTGCTCTCCCTGTGGCTTTCAGCTACTCCCTGAAACCCTTCCACACAAGGAAGAAAATGCTTTGAGTTGTCAAAGCAAGAGCAAGCAGAACACAAATGTGGCTGGGCTGGGGCAGGCAGAGTGATTGTGAGGGCAGAAAATGGATGGAGCCCTTTGGGGTTGATAAGCACTGAAGTCTTGGAGCCCCATGCTGTGAGATGGCTGTCACCAAGGCAGCAGCAATTCAGCAGATGTGTGCCATGCTGGCACCTTGGCACCCCATGCCAGCCCAGGCCAAGGCTGTTCAGATTGCCTCTCACCTCTGGTTCCTTCTCTTTCCAAGCATGGAGAAGATATGCAGCACCCATAGAGGAGGGTAAGTGAGGTTTGCTCTTTCAGGGTGCTGAATCCTCTCCCCTGCTTTCATCTTCCTTCCTGGTAGGTGCCCCCTGGCAGTGATGCTCACCTGCAGTGAGGCACTGCAGGTGCCCTCTGCAGTGTTGCTTCTGCCAACCTGCCCTTGAGGGTGGAAATGGCACTCAGAGCCTTTCTTAATTTGGTTCCTGCCCGAGTCTCAGGCAGCTCTGGAGAGAGTCCTCAGTGAGCCATGGTGGCCTCATCTTAGAGACATGGGAGACTTCTTCCATCCTCTTCCCTCTCTGCTCGATGTCAGCTCTCTACTTCATTGTCTGCCCCTGGCACTAACGTTGGCACCTCCTTCTGCTCCCTCTGCTGCAGTGTGCCAGCTGCTGCCTGCACCCTTCTGCTCCCTCACACAGCCCCGCAGAGCTCTCTGCCGGGGCGAGCTCTGCCCCAGCCTGCCAGCTCCATCTCTCCCGCAGTGAAGGTGATTCTGGATCCGGACACAGCCCACTGCGACCTCGTCCTGTCTGAAGACTGCAGGGACGTGAAGCGAGAAGACAGGCGGCAGGACCTCCCCGACGGCCCCCAGCGGTTCAACCCCTGGCGCTGTGTGCTGGGCCGGGAAGGCTTCACCTCGGGCAGGCACTGCTGGGAGGTGGAGGTGGTGGATGCAGGAGGATGGACCGTGGGGGTCTGCAGAGAGGACGTGAAAAGGAAGGGGGAGATTGAGTTCAAGCCCGAGGAGGGCATCTGGGCAGTGGGGCAGTGGGCAGGGCAGTTCCAAGCTCTCTCCTCGCCCAGCCGCACTCTGCTCCCGCAGCTCCGCGTCCCCAGGCGCCTCCGAGTCTGCCTGGACTGCGCCGAGGGCCGGGTGGCATTCTTCAGCGTGGATGAGGAGGTTCCCATCTTCACCTTTCCACTGGCCTCGTTCAAGGGTGTAAAAGTCCACCCTTGGGTCTGGCTGGGTCCTGGAACGTGGCTCAAGATGTGGCCCTGATGAAGGGGAGGCAGTGAGAGAAGGCTCTGTGGGAGAAGCTCAGGAGGGGTTGGGGGGAAGGAACCTATGGAGGCTTCTGTTACAAGAACCTGCTCACAGCAGAGCTCACTCCAGCCTTTGGTGTCTTTGGACCTTGTTCAGCTGAGTTGTGTAGGATCTCCTTACCTCGGGCACCTCTGTCCCGGTGCTACACCGAGTGAAGAATTAACCCTTTGTGTCTGGTCAGAGTGTCCCCCAACTACAGCTCCTGACTGTCTCCTTCCACCTGCTGGAGAAGACTCCCACAGCTGGGACCACAAAATAAAGTTCCTTCAGCAGGATTTGTCTCTGTCAGCTGCAGATGTCTGTGTCTGAGGCACTGTCTCCACAGCCCGTGGGGAGCTGCAGGCACTCTTGAGGAGATGGTTCAGCAGAGCCTGCAGGAGACAGGATGGGTCCATGGGATGGGTCCATGCCTGCCTCCTGTGACCTGGAGACATCTAACACCATGGGATGGATCTTGCCTTTGCTTACAGTGCTGAGGGGCCTGGAGCAGGCTCAGAATGTCCCACGTGGGCTGAAGTGAAGCTGGAGATACCAAAACTCCACATGCTGAAGAGAACCTCAGGCTGAGGCACGTTCATGAGCAGCTTCAGATGATGTTGCTGTGGTGAAAACTGCCACCTGCAAGGGAGGAGAGAGGCACCTGCAGCCTCCGAGCCAGGCTGCCAGACCAGTGGTGAGCAGAAGGGATGGAGCTTCCCAAATGAAGGCTTCAGCACTCCTGCTCAACCTGTGGGCTGCTTGGAAACCACAGAGGATGTGTCTGGGTGCCAGGGGAGGTCAGCCCAAGGGGAAGAGCTCGGGAATGCTGTTTGGGCTTTCACCTTTCTCTGCAGGCTCACCCAGCCCCCAGGAGCCCCCAGAGGTTGGTGGCCATGTCCCAGCTTTGCTCCCTGCCATGCACAAGCACCACAGGCTGCAGCAGAGGAGCTGTCAGAGGAGCCAGTGACAAGCACTGCACAGCTCCCTGGGAGCAGTGTCACAAGCCTACAGGCACGGGCAGGAGGGAGACTCCTGCTGCCAGGCCTCCAGACTGGTTAGAGCTCTGTGTCTCTGCAGGAGGCTGGTGGGAAGGACAGGACACAGCCCTGCTTTCTGCACTGGAGCAGGAGCACTGTGGATAGGGATCCGGGGCAGTGCACAGACCCTTGGGCACCGTCACCTCATGACCTCCATCCCATTGTCCAGCATCACAGACAGAGCTGGTGAGGAGCTAGATGAGGTGGGAAGCAGCCTGGATCTCCCCTTCCCTCCAAACACCTCCTTAAAAGAGCTTAAATCGAGGCTGGAGCAACAACCTCATGGAAGAGCAAACCCTGGGGTGAGAGCAGAGGCTTTGGAGAAGAGGAGGGCAGCGATGGGCTGGGCAAAGGGGCAAACCCAGGACAGAGATGAAAGAGTGGACTGCAAATGTAGGGAAGAAGGCTGAGGGAACCTTCATCAGCCTCTTCTTAACCTGAGGGGAGCAGATACAGCAAACAGACACTGCCTGCTCCCAACAGACACTGCCTGCTCCTGGCAAACAGACACTGCCTGCTCCCAACAGACACTGCCTGCTCCCAACAGACACTGCCTGCTCCCAGCAATCAGACACTGCCTGCTCCCAACAGACACTGCCTGCTCCCAGCAAACAGACACTGCCTGCTCCCAACAGACAGACACTGCCTGCTCCCAACAGACACTGCCTGTTCCCAGCAAACAGACACTGCCTGCTCCCTTGGTCTCTCCACTTAGATGTCAGGACCTCAGAATCTCACCTGGCCTCCTCCTCACTGCTCATACTTAACTCATTTTCATCTGTGTGCAGATGACTCCTGGCCTATGCACACCTCCCTCCACTACAGGATACTTCTGCCTCTGCAGAGCTTGTCAGAGTGGACTGCCTGAATCTTTGGCTCCTCGTTCGTGGAGTGAAGCAGGTGGGGTTGGAGGAGCTTTTGAAGATCTAAGGTGTCCTACTGCAGTCATCTGCCTGGAAAAAGGAGCCAGAGAGGCAGAAGCATTGCAAAGGGTGGAGAATGTGAGGCTGTGACAGGAGAGAGCAATTGGTGGTGTCTTGGGGGATGCTATAGGTGCAGGGTGAGGATGAAACCAGTGCTGTGGAGGAGGTGAAAGCATAGGCAGGCTCCATCCCTGGATCCAACCAGGAGATTGGGCTCACATCTGCTCTCTGCCTTCCTGTCCCCTGAATCTTGCTGATAATTGCTGACACAAAGCCAAGAAGTAGCTTGTTCCCCCTGCCTCCAGCCCTCTACAAGTGGAACAGAAATGTCCTGCAGTGAGTGGGCTGGTGATGAGAGGGGCTGGGTGAGGACACAGGAGGGACAGCTGCAGCAGTGGACCAGAGGGATGAGTGTCCCACTCCAGAGGCATGGATGTCCCACTCCATGCAGCACCATGCTCAAGAAGGAGCCTGGCAGCAGGGAGATTTTTCCAGGTCCCACTGCTCAAGGACTGGGCATTGATCTGCTGCTGGTGAGTGAGAGCTTCTGTGTCCCTTCTTTCCCTTTCTCTTTCTTTCCTCTCCCTTTAACCTATCTTTCTCTTGCCCCAAATGGGCTTCTCCTCACTTGTACTTTTCCAGTCTTCTCCATCCTGCCATAGAGACAGTGAGTGAGCAGCTGGTGGCTGCTTCCTGGAGCTGACCCACCCCCCCCTGCAGAATGGAAAACCAGCAGCAAACCTCCTCCCCTCCCCTCCCCTCCCNTGCAGCTCTTTGTGACCCTCCAGGCCTGAGCTCCGAGATGCTCTGCAGTGACCTATGGAAGTGGAGACAGCTTGGCTGTGGGAAGGGCCAGCAGGAGGAACTACAAAACCGAGCTCCTTCCTCTGCCTCTAATCTCCTTGCCTGGTCTGTGCTGCAGCTTCTGCCTTGGATGTTGGAGCTGCCTCTCAGCTCTCCAGAAAAGCCCTCCCAAGCCACAAGGAAAGGCTCCCTCCTCTGCACCACAGACAACAAGGTGGGGGAACAGGCAGAAACTGGTTCTCACTGGCATGGCAGCTAGGCTGTGGTCTGCAGGAGGTGCCTGAGGGCTGGAAGCCCAGAGCATGCTGAGAAAGAGCTGCTTTGAAGCACTGGAGGGGACAGACATTTTTCCAGGGACCTTTCCCAAAGGGGAGCCCTGGGGGTCGGGAGGGATTCAGAGGCTGCTGCTGGGTGCAACCCTCCCTCCCTCACTGCCCAAGGAATTGTGGAGCTGGGCTCTGGCTGAGCCCTCTCCAAGGAGACAGTGGTGTGGCAGCGTGGCTAAAGCCAGGGCTGTGCTGAAGGACAGGAGATGGTTTGGGCTGCTCAGGAAGCCACAGCTCCCTTCCTGCAGCTGTGGGGGCCGATAGAGGGCCAGGGGAGCCCCTTGCAGCAGCACTGCCACCAGAGCAGAGCAGTCCTTGGGCAGGAGGGAGGCAAACCAGCAGCAGGGCTAAGGTTGGAGCATTCCCAGGTAAGTCCGAGTGGGTGCCTGGAGGAGCCACAGCTGTGCACGGGAAGCTTCCATGGCTCTTGGTTCATGCTCCTGCCTCCTGAACCCACAACTGGCAGAGGGCTCAGCTGGCAGTGGGTGAGAGCATCTTACTGTAGAGCCATCGAATGGATTGGGTTGGAAGGGACCTTCAAAGCTCAGCAGGGACATCCCCAGCTGGAGCCAGGTGCTCAGAGCCCCATCCAGCAACATGGCTTGTCTGGGCTGGCTGTGGTTATGGAGGGATGTGGACACAGCAGGGCCACTGCTTTTGCAGTGGTGAGGGCAGTGATGCCACCCTGGTGCAGGAGGCACCGAGGTGAGGACCTGCATGAGTCAGGTTCCCTCTGCCATGGAGGAGGAGCAGGGGAGCAAAAGGGTCTCCTTGGTGAGCCTGCAAGGTTGAAACGCCAGGGTGGGAGCTGGCTGCAGGTGTGGACTCCTCTCTACCAGGAGGAGCTGCAAGGCTCCCAGGGCTCCCAGAGGGTCTGGTGGGGGACAGCAGCACAGGAGGAAAGGTGACCTGGAGCAGTGCTCCTGCCCATGCCCAAACCTCTCGGCTCTCCCCTCCAGGCCATGTGGGTCCCTGCCCTGCTCCTCCTCCCAGCCCTGCTGCCCCCAGCCAGCACTTCAGACCCAGACCAACCCTGCCCTTCGGAGCTGAACAAGGTGAAGGACCTGCTGGAGGTGAACTGCACGGAGCAGAGTCTCAGCAGGGTGCCCGCAGGTCTGCCTGAGGACGCTGGCATCCTGCTGCTCAGCACCAACCGCTTCACCTCCCTCTCCACCGCCGAATTCCTGCCCCTCACCCAGCTGCAGCACCTGGACCTGTCCCACAACGCGCTGGTGGTGCTGCACACCGGGCCCCTGCTGCTGGCCCTGCGGGAGCTGATCCTGTCCCACAACGAGCTGTGGGAGCTGCCCACCCTGCAGGGCCTGCCCGCGCTCACCCACCTGGCCCTGGCCCACAACCGCCTGGCAACGCTGGCCCCGGGGGCGTTCCGAGCCGTGCCGCGGCTGCAGGACCTGGACCTGCGAGGGAACCAGCTGCAGACGCTGCCGCAGAAGGCTTTCGAGGGGCTGAGGGCACTCAAGGACTTGGACCTGTCGGACAATCTGCTGGCGGATCTGCCCGCGGAGCTGCTGCAGGACCTGCAGAGGCTGGAGATCCTCTGGCTGTCGGGGAACCGCCTGCGGAGCCTGCCCAGCGGCTTCTTCCCCGAGGGGCACATCTTCATGTACGTCTTCCTCACCGAGAACCCCTGGCACTGCGACTGCCACCTGCGCTACCTGCGCCTCTGGATCCGCCACAACGAGGACAGCGTCTACCAGCCCGAGAGGGGCCTGGAGAAGACCAAGGTGGAGGTGGCCCCCGAGAAGGTGCTGTGCCACAGCCCCCCCGAGCTCCAGCGCAAGCCTATCATCTACTTCAGGCCCGACTGCGGCACCGTGGGCGATGCGGATGAGGAAGAAGAGGATGACTACGGTGATGGGGAAGAACCCATGGAGATAGCCACCAGGAGCACCTTGCCCTCCCCTCAGCCCAGCCCCGAGGAGAGCACTGCTGCGCTGCAGGGCTCCCACTCACCTCTGCTCACTACCACCGCGCCTGCCCCCAGCGCCCCTCCCAGCTCCACGCCTGCCCCAAGCACTTTGTCCACAGCGCTGGCAAGCACCACAGCCCCCACCCCGGCCCCCAGCACTGCTCCCAGCAGCACTGCTCCCAGCAGCACCCCCCGGCACAGCCACACCACCCTCCCCTCCACCACCCTCACCTCCAGCACCTCACTGCCAGCCACCACGACCACCACACCTCCCAGTACCAGCAGCAGTCCCCAAACCACCCTTGCCACCAGCACTGCCTTCACGACTCCCAAGGTGTCCACTGGCACTTCTGCCACCAGCCCTACAGCAGTTCCTTCTCCTGCCCTGCCAGAGGCTTCTTCCCCTGCCAGAGCTCCACCTCCTCCTCTGACACCCACCACGCTGCTGGGCTCTAGCACCCTGCTTTCCACTCATGCCCCATCACCACCAGCTACCCTGGGCACCACACACTTCACCCCCCCTGCACCTTCCCCTCCACCTGCTCCTGTGCCCCTCTGCCCATGCTCCATCCAGGGACCAGCTGTCCACATGCTGCACTCGCAGGCAGGGGCAGGAGGTCCGCAGTGGGGGCAGTGGGTGCTGAGGCACTGCTGCCTGTTGCACTGGGGGCTCTACCTGACCTGCTTGATTCTGCTTGTCCTGATGATGCTGGCTCTGGCAGGGTGCCTGGCATGGCTGTGCCTGGTGGGCCGGACCTCTTGGCACAAGTCGTGGCAGACCCAAGAGGTCCAGTACCCACTGCTAGACTGGCGGGAGGCAACAGAGAGCTCCGCAGCACATCTCAGCAGCTCCAAGAGCCACAGCCAGCACCGCTCGTTCTGTACCATCAGGGAAGTAGAGCTGTGGCCCGAGGTCACTTACTGCACCTTCAAAGATCTGAGCTTCCAGCGCCACCCTCCCGCGCCTGCCTCCTTCCGCACCACAAAGCAGCTCTGGGTCCGCCGCAGCCCTCCAGAGGCTTCATTCAAATGCATCTCCGAGGAGCCGACGGTCGCCACCCTCGGCTGCCCGAGAGCCCCTTCTGCTTACAGCCTGGACAGGGGAGTCAAGGCCATGGGCAGAGTCACAGTGAAATATGCTGGCAACACCTGGTGAAGGCTCGGAGGGAGCCGGGGGGGAGCCTCTGCCTGCTCTGCCCTTCAATGGCTGCTTGCCCGGCGGGGGGAGCTCCTTCCTCCAGCACCCAGCTCCCACCCACTGAGGTGTCTGCTTCTGCAGGAACCACCTGGGCACTCGGCAGGGACAGAAGATGTCCCACTCTGGCCAGCCATACCTTGGGGCTGCCTCTACCTGGGGTCAGGGCAAGTGTGAGGAAGCTGAGCCAGCTCTGTGCTCCCTGCCACAGCTGCTTCTGCCCAGGTGATGCCCACGAGGGTGGGTGATGCCCCCAGCTCAAGCCACAGAATAAATGTTCTCTTTGCCTGCACTTAGGGGGGTGTTGGCTTCCTTTCACTGGACCTCCCACGGTCCTGGGTACAGCAGTGCACAGAATTGTCCTTGGCACTTGGTACAGTGAAGACAGAAAGGAAAGGTCCCAACTTGGGACTTCTGTCCCAGATGTGTGACCCTTGCCTGTGGGAAAGGCATCCAACTGCAATGCTCCTGCAGGAGCCCTCATGGCATGGCTGGAAATGGGGCAGGAGGCTTCAGAGGGCCGTGGAGGTGCCTGCTAAGGGATCACACAAGGACAAAGTGTCCCGAGGGTGGCCAAACTTGGTGACCACCTGTGCAGAAGTCACCCAGACATCTGGGGAGGAGGGAGGAGGAGGCAGAGGTTGTCCTTGGCAGGGGTCAAATGTCAGCCCCCAGCACTGGTGCACAAATGCAGCAAGGAGCCCAGAAGCATCACCTGCAGCCTCAGCACTGGCTCAGCTCTGACTGGCCCCAGTGTGGGTCAGAAGAGCTCCTGCCAGAGGAGTTGCTTGGACCACAGCCTGGGACCCTAGAATGGTCAGGCAGGAATTGAGGCTTCTGCCCCCCAAACCCCATCAGGATCAGCAGCCTCACTGCAGCCCATCTGCAGCAATGCAGGCAGCAGCCAGGAGCTGGAAGCTGTCATGCAGCAGGGCAATAGATGTGGCTGCCATCATGGAAGTGGTGAGATGGCTCTCAGCTGGAGTGCTGCCAGAGCTCTGGACTCTGCAGAAGGGACAGGCCCAGAAGGAGAGGTGGAGTAGCCCTGTGGGGTAGGCATGGCTAGGGCAGGGGTTGTGCCCCTGTGCTGGGCACTGGTCAGTTCTGCCAGAGTACCTGGCCCAGTTTTGGGCTCCTCACTTCAAGAAGGACAGGAAGGGCTGGAGCAGAGAAGGGCACCAAAGCTGGGGCAGGGTCTGGAGAACTGGGCTGGGGAGGAGCAGCTGAGGGAGCTGGGGGTGAGCAGTGTGGAGAGGAGGAGGCTGAGGGAGACCTCATTGCTCTCTCGCTCCTGAAAGGAGGCTGGAGCCAGGTATAGGCTGAGCCTCCTCTACCAAGGAATAGGAGATGGGAGAAGAGGAAACAGCCTCAAGCTGGGGGTCTCTCCACAGAGGCCCCAGGGGTACCCCAGCATGTGTCTGAGCCCCCACACCTCTGCCCCTCCTTCCAAGCCTTCCCAAGGGCTCTCTCACCTCTCCACACAAGGTCTCCCACGCTCCAGGTCACTCGGGGAACTGAAGACCTTCCAGAACCTCCCAGGACGCTGAATGCCTCCTACCCACCCTGCCACCTACCCCCACACCCTAGCACCCCCTTGGGACTCTCCTCTTCCTTCAGGACCCCCCACAGTGCCTCCCAGTCCCATGGCACAGACACCCTCCCCATGCCCAATGACCTGAGCCCAGTGCCCTCCACCCACCTCCTGGCCCCCACTAGCACCCCCAGGCCCTTGGTCTTCTGCTCTCCTCCTGCTCCTGGCAAGAAGCCCCTGGCAGCCTGTGCTGCCCAGCAGAACCACGGCAGCCAGGTGGGCACTTCAGGAGCCACTTTTATTCAGCCCAGGTGTGTGGGGAAGTTGGGGGATCCTCAGCTCCCTCTGAAGGGCCCAGGGCAGGAGGATGAGAACTCCTGGAGGCAGAGGGTCACAGTGTGGAGACTCTTCGTGCCCCACAGTCCAGGGCATGCATCCTGCTGGAGGGCACTGGAGGAGCCTGCTCCAGGGCAGGGCTCTGGGGGCGATTTTGTTCCGTGGCAATGCCAGAGGATGGTGCTGGGGACCCCAGCCTGGGGTGCAGCCCCCCTAAACATTATTGGGAATGCCAGGGGACCTCGAGGGGTCCTCAGGGCAGCTGGGGCCACGCAAGGCAGAGGGCACAGTGAGGACACAGGCTTGGAGGTCAGCATAGGCATGGGGCAAGGTGCCCCTGGTGATCCAGCGCCGGCTGCCCGGCTGGTAGGCATGGATCAGGTGGGTGTTCTGGTAGGTCTCATGGCTGTACCCCCCCAGCACAACCAGCTCTCCCCCCAGCACAGCTGCACTCCCGACCACATGGGCACGGGGCAGGGGGCTCAGCAGGACCCAGCTGTTCAGCTTGGGGCTGTAGACCTCAAAAGTCAGCTGGTCCCTGTAGCCAGTGTGCCCGGCCCGGTGGCAGAGCCCCCCAGCCACGTAGAGCTGCCCACCTGCCTCCTCCATCACGTGCCCAGCTCGGTGGCCATTCATGGGGGCCAGCAGCGTGGCAGGAGCCCCTGGCACGTAGCGCACCAAGGAGGCCTGGCACTGGCATGCCTCATCAAACCCCCCCGAGACGTAGAGGGCACCGTCCAGGGCACAGGCTGCGTGCGCACACAGAGCCATCGGCAGCGGCTGGCACCTCCTGGGCGAGGAGAGAGGGAAGGTGTGAAGGGCAGGTTAAGCAGGGCCTGGTGAGGTTCCCCAGGAGCCATGGCTCCACTGACTGCAGGCAACGCTGCCCAGCGCCTGAGGAGCCCCCGGGGGCAGCTTCAGCTAACGTGGAATGGACGTCCAGGAGCTGGCACTGCTCAGCGCCTTGCAGACCCCAGAAGATGCCTTTGGGCAGTCTGCAGAGGACTCCCTCGATGGGCAACAGTGACCAACGCCCAACAGAGCACCCAGGGAAGGTGGCTGGAAGGTGCTTCGGTGCTTCAGCTCACCGGCAGAGCCCAGCAGGCCCTCGGCGGCCAAGACTCCACTGCCCACCCAGCAAACGCCGCCCAGCACCCGACCACCCACAGGGCACTTGGGTGCCCAACACCCAACAGACCACTGAGCCTCCCCTGGAGGCCCAAAGGCTCCTAGGGCAGAGGAGGGCACAGGAGTCTGCGTGGAGTGGTCTCACCTCCAGGTGTCATTGGCCAGGTCATAGCACTCCACAGTGTCTGTGCAGTAGAGCTCCCCAGAGCTGCCCCCCAGGGCGTAGATGAACTCCCCCAGCGCCGCGGCGGCGAAGTAGCTGCGCCCACAGCTCATGCTGGCCAGGCGCTCCCAGGCGTCCTCCATGGGCTGGTACCTGGGGTGGAGGGCACAGGGCAAGAGGCCACCTGTTACCTGCAGTGCCAGGAGGTGAGCTTGGCACCACTGAGGGCAACTGGCCAGCCCCATCGTGCCTTCAGTGCCCCCGCACAGCAACATCCCCTCCTATGGGCAATACCAGCCCCATTGTGCCCTGCAGCACCTCCAACCAGGAGCCCTCCAGAAGCCTGGAACACCCCAGAGGGAGAGAGGACACCTCCCAGCCCTGCAGCCGACAACCCCAGCACGCCTTGAGGGTGCCCAGACCAGCTGCACTGCTCCATGCTTGGACGGGTGGGGAGCTCTCTTGCTCCAGCAGCACCTCCTCTGATCCCACAGGGTGCTGGTGCCACCTGGCAGCTCTCACCTGTAGACGCTGGCCAGGGTATCATGGACCCCATAGTAGTGCTTTCCACCCAGGACGTAGAGGGTGTTGCCCACCACGGCCACGGCATGCCGGAAGCGTGGCCCATCAGGGAAGCGTCCCAGCGCCCTCCACTCCACCTTCTTCACCAGCCCCACAGCGCTCAGGTAGCAGTGGGCAAACCAGAGGTGCCTGCTGGGCTTCCTGGCAGCCAGGTTGGAGGTCACTTTTTCTCCGCCGCACACCACCAGCACCTCCTGCGAGGTGCGCACCCGGCAGGGCAGCTGGGCCGTGGGGGCGAACCCTGCCAGCAGCAGCTGCTGGACAAGGCTGGGGTCGGCCACCCCCGCGGTCACCGACTTGACCTTCTTCAGCTCGCAGGTGGACATGAGGGCGAAGCGCACGGACGAGAGCACCTCCCTGGCCAGGGCCTCTTGGCCGCCGCCGTTGGCCAGCAGCCATCGCGAGGCTGCCTCCAGCGCCTCCAGCTCGTGCAGGACGTTGAGGCGGTCGGAGCGCAGCAGGCGGATGAGGAGGTGCGGGGGGAGGTCCAGGAAGGCTGGAGTGGCCACCACGCTGGGGAAGGTGGCCAAGATGTAGTCCTCTGCTACGTGGCCCACCTGGGCCAGCTCGTAGGTGACGGCAAAGGACAGCACGTCCAGGGCAGTCTCTGGGGTCAGGCCGTGGGTGAAAACATCCAGGCAGAGGGTGAGGAGCCCCCAGGCCTGGTAGCGCAGGGAGGTCTCAGCTGCCTCCAGGACCGTGGGCCACGGCCCTGCCACGGCCCCCGTGTAGGCGAAGGAGAGCAGGAGGCGCAGCTCTGCCGGGGACAGCCCCGTGGCCAGCGGGGCCGCGGGGTCGTGGGTGGCTTCCCGCATGGGGCAAGTGAAGAGGGCCCGGAAGAAGTCACAGGAGCAGCTCAAGGCCAGGCGCTGAACTGGGGGAGGAGGGAGAACAGTGCGGGGCAGCAGGGGACCCTTTGCACCCAGCAGCCCCTGGGGACTTGGGGTGTCCTGGCCCCCTCCCCGGCCCCCAGCTCCCCCGAGGGGACCAGCCCTGCGAACACCTCCAGCTCCTCGTCCAGCCCTGGAGCCTCAGCTGCCAGCATCCCTGCCAGGGCACCCCTGCAAGCCCCGCTCCAGCCGGGGGGCCCTTGCTGCTGGCTCACCTGGGATGACCTCGTCCCCTGCCTGGAGCTGGAGGTCGCAGCCCAGGCCGCTGCCATGGAGCTGCTTCATGGCTCTGAGCGTTTCCCACTGCTCCTCCAGGGGCTCCGGACCCCCCTCCCGGCTGTCGTTCTCCGGCCGCAGGGCACAGGCTGCCGCCAGCCGGGGAGCACCCAGGGCCTGGGCAGCCTCCGCCACCTCCTGCTCCCGCCCGTGGGGCACAGTCCCCCCATAGGCGAAGGCCAGCAGAGCTCTCCAGCCCCACAGCGAGACCCCGGGGGGCAGGGGGACGCGGGGCGGGGGGCCCTGCCGCAGCTCACTGCTCCTGCCCTCCAGCAAGCGGAGGAAGAAGGAGCTGATGGAGGCCAGGACCACAGCGTGGGCCGCGTCCCCCTCCGGGCCCACGGCCACGTCCACCAGGAGTCCTGCGGCGCGGAGCTGCTCGGCTGCGGCCAGGAAGTGTCCCGCGTGGGCCCCGTCCTGCAGGCTCCAGCGGGCCGAGGCTGGCCCCTCCGTGACCCACATCTCGCCTGCGGGACGCATAGAGGAGCAGGTCAGGAGCTGTCCCCATCGCCAGGGCCTCAGGGACTGGCACTGCCCCACAGTGGGTCCGTTGCCGAGGGCTCTACACACACCCCCTGCCCCCCGGGGAGGTCACCAGGCTCTGCTGCTGCCCCATAGCTGCATTCGATGCCCCCTGGCAAAACCACATCCCCGCAGGCAGGACCAGCAGCCTGCGCTGCTGCCGCGCAGCCGAGGCTGACCTCCCTCCGCCGCCTCCCGGCCGAACCCTCCGCACGAAGCTCCTGCCCCGCGGGCTCCCAGCTCCGCGCAGTCCCGGCTCGACGCCCTCCATCCCGCAGCAGAAGGCACCAAGCCCTTGCCCAGCCGCTGCCCCGCAGCCGGAGCCACCGCAGCGGCAGCAGCGCCTGGCCCCGCAGGCTCTCCCGCGGCCGTGTCCGCATGGTGCCGCCGCGCCCCGCACCGCCGCCGCTCGCCCCCGCTCACCGCCCGCCGCCGCTCCGGGAGGCTGCTGTGACCCCCCAGGAATGCGTCCCGGTAATTATAGCCCAGGCGGGACACGTGGCCGCGGCCCGGGGCTGCCAGAGGCCCAGGCGCAGGGAGGGCAGCGGCCCCGGCACCCCGGGACGGGCGGTGGGGACACGGCGGCACAGCGGGGCACAGCGGGGCACAGCGGGGCACAGGGGAGCACAGCAGGGCACAACAGGGCACAGGGGAGGACAGCAGGGCACAGGGGAGCACAGCAGGGCACAGCGGAGCACAGCGTGGGGACACAGCGGGGCACAGCGGAGCACAGCGAGGCATAGCGAGGTACAGCGGGGGGGCATAGCAGAGCACAGCAGGGCACAGCGGGAGGGCACAGCGAGGCACAGCAGGGCACAGCGGGTCATAGGGGAGCACAGCAGGGCACAGCGGGGCACAGGGGAGCACAGCGGGGCATAGGGGAGCACAGCAGGGCACAGCGGGGCACGCCGTGGCTCCCTGAGCATGGGCAGTGCGAAGCTGCCAGGAGGTTTCTCCCGTCTCAGCTGCAGGCAGAGCTGTGCCCCAGGGGCTTTCCTGAGCAGGTCCTGTTGGGAGGCTCTGCCCCTCAGCCTCCCCTTAGCCTTGTGCACCTCCAGAGCCCAGGGTGAAGCAGGATCCCCACTCAAGTCCACGGGTGGGAAGGAAACATTCCCAGCCACATGAGGTGGCACCACACACCACACCCCCCCCACCATGCCCCCAAACTGGAGCCCAGCCACACTGACGCCAACACTGAAGATCCGAGGGGGTCCCCAGCCCCCTTGTCAGGGAGCACATGGGGACAGCAGCTCCTTTGCCCAGCCCCAGGACCACTCTGTGTCCCCTCAGAACCCTCCTCCCACCCAGACGGCAGATGCCAGGGACCTGCCCAGCCTGCCATGGCGGTGACCATGAGCTCCTGTGTCGCTCTTGCCCCCTCCTCTGCTGCTTTTGGTGCCCCCACGTCCCGTCCCCTCCCCTTGCACCTCCCTGGGTGCAGCTTGTGCTTGCTCACTCCCACCCCGCGCTGCGCTCCCCAGGCTGCCTCGCCTGGAACCGGTGAGGTTGTCTCAGCCCTTGACCTCCTCTGCAGCCTGCCGGCTGCTGCTCCCCTCACCTGCTGCACCCTGTGCCTCTGTCCCTGCGTGGTCCTGGACACAGCCCTGAGCAAGCTGCCGCAGCTCCCAGCAGAAGGATCTCCAGGGCTCCCCTCAGCCCCAGTTCTATCCCTGCAGTTTGGGCTCTAGGCTTTCTCAGGCGTTTGCTGGGGAAGGGCCCCAGGCTGCCGAGCACCTTGGTGTGGGCAGTCTGAACGTCCTTGCCCCACTCCAGCCTCCTCATCCTCAGACAGGAGCCAAGTGCCTCTTCACAGGTTTTGCCTCCGAAGCCCTGCTGATGGTCTTGGTGTGGTGCAGTACCAACCCCTGCTGAGGAGCTCTGCAGGACCCACCCCAGATCACAAAACCAGCTCCTAACAGACCAGACTGCAAGCATGGCAGAGCCATGGAGGCAACCTGCCTGGTGCTCAGAAACCACAGAATCATGGAATGGTTTGGGTGGGAAGAGACCTTTAAAGCTCCTCCAGTGCCCTGCAGCCAGCAGGGACATGGTGCTCAGGGCCCCAAACGACCTGAGCTGGGATGGTGCCAGGGATGGGGCAGCTCACACCTCTATGGGCAACCTGGCACAGGCTCTCACCACCCTCAGTGCCAAACGTTTCTCCCTTCTCTCCACTCTTTTCTTTTAGTTCCAACCCATCCCCCCTTGTCCTGTCCCAACAGGTCCTGCTCAGAAGTCTGTCCCCAGCTTTCTGCTCAGCCCTTTGAGCACTGCAAGGCCACAGAAGGGCTCCCTGGAGCCTTCTCTCCTGCAGGCTGCCCAAGCCCAGCTCTCAGCCTGGCCTCACAGCAGAGCCCTTCCAGCCCTGCCAGCACTGCTGTGGCCTCCTCTGGCCCTGCTCCAGCAGGTCCCTGTCTGTGCTGTGCTGAGGGCTCCAGAGCTGCCCCAGCCCTGCAGGGAGGTCTCAGCAGAGCACAGCAAGGGGCAGAATCCCCTCCCTGCCCCTGCTGCGCACTGCTGCCCACTGCTGGGGATCAGCTCAGGGCTGGGGCAGTGCTGGCAGTGTTCAGTGCCAGCTCATCTCCAGCTT
The DNA here is from genome assembly GCA_013400475.1 of Tricholaema leucomelas. Classification (NCBI taxonomy): domain Eukaryota; kingdom Metazoa; phylum Chordata; class Aves; order Piciformes; family Lybiidae; genus Tricholaema lacrymosa; species Tricholaema leucomelas. The sequence continues at coordinate 93,592 of WAAF01008540.1, forward strand.
TGTACCCCCAGCATCCCCCAGTCCTCCCCAGGGCTGCTCTCCAGCCCTTCAGCCCCAGCCTGGCTCCATGCTGAGAACTGACCCTAGCCAGGTGCAGGACCTTGCACTTGGCCTTGTTGACTCTTATGAGGCTCATCCTTGCCCACTTCTCCAGCTCATCCAGGTCATTCTGGATGGATCCCATCCCTCAGGTTTCCCAACCACACCACTCAGCCTGGTGCCATCTGCAGACTTGCTGAGCAGCAATCCCAAGCAGAAGCAGCAGGTGAGGCTTCCCCTCCAGCAGCTCCGCCAGGTCCACATCTCAGCCCCACGCTGGGTTGACAGCAGCTTTATTACAGAGCAGCAGGCAGGGGCAGCTGGCAGGGGCAGGCTGAGGCTACAGCTTGGGGGGTCCTGTCAGCCTCCAGCCCTCCTGCTTCCCGATCTTCATCAGCGCAGCCACGATGCCCAGCCCCACGCAGGCTGTGGTGCCTGTCATGTAGCTGTGAGCTGTGGAGACACAAGGAGCCACAGCAGACCTTTAGGGCACGAGCACCAAGGGCCACATCCTGCAGTCTTCCCCCCAGCAACTGCCCACCCCCCAAGCAGCAGTGCTGCTGTTTGCCAAGGCAACCAGAAAGGTTCCTGGGTTTAATGCAGTTTTAGCTATGGCATCATTCTGGGTGGAAAAGGTCTTCAAGGTCATCACCCAACCCTTAACCCAGCACTGCCAGGGCACCACTGAGCCCTCAGCACATTTCCATGGGACTCCACCACTGCCCAGGGCAGCCTGGGCCAGGCCTTGATAACCGTTTTGGAGAAGAAATTGTTCCTCACATCCAACCTAACCCTCTCCTGGGGCAACCTGGGGCTGTTTCCTCTCTCAGTGTCCCCTTCTCTCCATCAGCTGGCACCTGAAAAAGCAGCTCCTCTACCCCAGCACATCTCACAGGGGCAGCCTGAACTTGCTCACTGCAGTGGCAACGACCACAGCTGCTAACTCCTAGCAGCACAAAGACTAATTCAATTGCACCACAACTCCAACTGGAATCAACCTTCACAGCTGGGTCTGAAAGGCTACAGAAAAGAGAAATGTGCCAGGTTGGAAGGGACCCTCCAAGGGCATCTTGGCCAGCCCCCTGCAAGCAGCAGGGACACCTCCAACTAGAGCAGGCTGCCCTGGATCAGCAAGGCTGTTCTGGAATGTCTCCAGGAGTGGCCTCAACCACCTCCCAGGGCAGCCTGTGCCAGTCTCTCCCCACCCTCACTATGCACAACTCCCTCCTGATGTCCAACCTAACCCTGCCCTGCTCCACCCCCAAACCACTGCCCTCAGCCTGTCCCCACAGCCCCTTCTGAGCAGTCCCTCCCCAGCTGCCTGCAGCTCCCCTGCAGGTACTGAACTGCAGCTCTGAGGACTCTCTGGAGCCTTCTCCTCTCCAGGCTGCACAGCCCCAACTCTCTGGCCTGTCCCCACAGCAGAACTTCTCCAGCCTCTGAGCATCTTGGTGACCTTCTCTGGACCCTCTCCAGCAGGCCCAGGTTGTTCTTGTGTTAAGGGTCCCATATCTGGCCCCAGCCCTGCAGCTGAGGTCTCCCCAGAGCCCAGCAGAGGGGCAGGATCCCTCTCTCCAGCTCTGCCCACACTGCTCTGGGTGCAGCCCAGGCTGCCCTTGGCCTTCTGTGCTGGCAGTACCCACTGCTGGCTCCTGCCCAGCTTCTCCCCCACCAGCACCCCCAGGTCCTTCTCTGCAGGGCTGCTCTCAGTCTCCTCACCCCCACCTGAATGGACACTGAGGGTTCCCCTGACTTAGGTGCAGGATTTTGTACTTGGCCTTACTGAACCTCATGAGGTTCTCCTCAGCCACTTCTGCCTGCCCAGGTCCCATCCCTCACTCTTGTCAGCTGCACCACTCAGCTGGGTGTCATCTCCAGGCTTGCTGAGGGTGCCTCACTCTCTGTCTGTAGCACTGCTGAGGATACTGAACAGCTCTGCTCCCACTACAGACTCCTGGGGGACACCACTTGTCACCTGTCTCTGGCCATCATGGTGTTACCACTGCTCTCTGGATGCCATCATCCAACCAATCCCTTACCCACTGCCCAGCCCACCCACCAAACCCACAGCTCTACAGCTGAGGGAAGAGGCTCTTGTGGGGAGCCAGAGGCTTTCCAGAGGCCCAGAGAGATGGCATCTGTTGGGCTTCCCTTGGCCATCAATGGAGTGACTCCACTGTAGAAAGCCATCAGGTTGGTGAGATCTGCACCACGCCCTGCAGGAGCTGCCCTGACCTGGGGAGATGCCCCAGGAGCAGCAGGACACACATGACCTCAGAGTAGCAGGGAAAGTCCCAGGGCAGGAGTCAGAGATCTGCTGTGGGAAATAAGCTCCTTTGCTGCCCACCAAGCTGGGTGCCACTGCTGCAGTTCCCATACTCTGACATCTCCACTTCTCCAGAAACCCTGATGCCATTTCCCATGCTCTGCCATCTCCAGTTCTCACTGGCAGCTGTCTCTCAGCTGGCAGCACTGGGCCAGCTCTGCCTTCGCTCTGCTGCCAGCCTGCTGCTGCCTCTGGTGCCCTTCAGCAGCATCTGCTTTAGGTGCTGCACAGTGGAGCATGAGTGGAGCTGGCCCAGCATGACCTCAGAGTAGCCCAGCCTGGGGGGGTCCAGTCCTGCCCATCTTTCCCTCCCCAGCCCAGGGAGGGCCTCCCTGCAGGCCCTGCCCACACTCACCTCGGGCACCCAGCACAGCTCCTGTGGCGCAGCCGCCTATGAAATAGTTCAAGGGGTCGTCTGGCTGCTCCCGGACCTGGGCACTCAGACAGGTGGTGGCACCAAACACAGCTCCCAGGGTGGCTGCAAACAAGAGGTACAGAACAAACCAGGCCCCTCAGGCAGCTGCGAATGACACACAAAGAACATCTTCAGAGGGGCCTGGAATCACAGAACAGGCTGGGCTGGAAGGGAGCTCCAAAGCTCATCCAGTCCAACCCTCTGCAGGGACACCCTCAGCTGGAGCAGGCTGCCCACAGCCCTGTCCAGCCTCACCTTGAGCATCTCTGGAAGGTGCCCAGAAAAGGGCAGCAAGGCTGGGGAGGGGCCTGGAGCACAGCCCTGTGAGGAGAGGCTGAGGGAGCTGGGGGTGTGCAGCCTGCAGCAGAGGAGGCTCAGGGCAGAGCTCATTGCTGTCTGCAGCTCCCTGCAGGGAGGCTGTAGCCAGCTGGGGTTGGGCTCTGCTGCCAGGCAGCCAGGGACAGAAGAAGGGGACACAGCCTCAAGCTGTGCTAGGGCAGGTCTAGGCTGGATGTTAGGAGGGAGTTCTGCCCAGAGAGAGTGATTGGCATTGGAATGGGCTGCCCAGGGAGGTGGAGTGGCTGTGCCTGGAGGTGTTGAAGCCAAGCCTGGCTGGGGCACTGAGTGCCATGGTCTGGTGATTGGCCAGGGCTGGGTGCTAGGTTGGGCTGGAGGAGCTTGGAGCTCTCTTCCAACCTGGCTGATTCTATGATCCTATGATCTTCAGGACCTCAACCACCTCCCAGGGCAACCTGCTGCACGTTCCAGCACCCTCCTGGTGCAGAACTTGTTCCTCATAGCCAATCTCAATCTGCTCTGCTCTCATTTCAAACCATTGCCTCTCATCCTGTCACTTGCAGACCTCTGCAAACAGTTTCTCTCCACCTCCACCCAGGCCAAAACGTGTCCATCTCTGTGGAAAGGCAGCAAACCATCAGCTCCTGCTACTAACCTCTGCAGCTTGCCAGCAGAGGAAAGAAAACAAGGCAGTAATGCTGCTCTTGAACTCAGCTGAGAAGAAGAAACAGAAGCCTCAGATCAAGGACTGAAAGTGACCTACAGGAAAGTCAGGAAGGGACTTTTGACAAGGGCTGGGGGTGACAGGATGAGGGACAACGGCCGTGAGCTGGGAGAGGGGAGAGTGAGAGTGGAGAGGAGGAAGAAATTGTTGAGAGGGAGGGGAGAGACTGGAACAGGCTGCCCGGGGAGGCTGCGGGTCACAGAAGCACCGAATGTGATCGAAGATGTGATCGGAGACGTGATCGAAGATGTGACCGACGATCACGTTCTGCGCTTCTGGGATCCACAGCCTCCCTGGAGGTGTTCGAGGCCAGGCTGGATGAGGCCTTGAGCAGCCTGTGCCGGTGGAGGTGTCGCTGCCCGTGGCAGGGAGCTGCAGCTGGATGAGCTTTCAGCCGCTCGGGAAGGAAGCAGCAGCTGTGAAGCTTCTGCTCCTCTCTCAAGACATTTCAGCACTTCGGCTCCCGGCTGCCGTCCTTCGGCAGCCTTAGAGGGGAAGCGGAGGGGCGATCCCCACCGACACCGATACCGACACCGATACCGACACCGATACCGACACCGATACCGACACCGATACCGACACCGACGCCGCCACCGCCACCGCCACCCGGCCCCACCGGGGCCGCCCGGAGCGCAGGCAGCGGCCGCCGCAGGGTCCCGCCGGGCCGACCCTTACCCATGGTGATGCTGTCGTTCGCCGCCATCTGCAAGGCGGCCAGCGCCGAGCTGGGCTGCAGCAGGATGATCCTGTAGGCCGTTCCGATCAAGCCTGCAACACAGCACGGCGCCGGTCAGGGCGGCCCAGGCCTCCGGCCCTCCAAAGACCGAGACGGGCCTCGGGGCCACCCTCCCGGCCCCCTCGGGCGCAGCGCTCACCGGCGGCGGCCCCGACGCGGGTGGTCAGCCAGGTGCGGCGTGGGCAGTCCTCGCCCTCGGGCCCGTCCCAGTACTCAGCCATGGCAGCGCAAGGGCACGGCCTGGGCACGGCCTGGCCGCGGCAGCTCTCGCGAGAGCACGGCGCCGGCGCGGCCCCCCCCCGGCCGCCAGGGCAGCGCCGCCCCCGGGCCCGCCGCGGAGCGCCCAGCGGAGCCTTGTGGGGCAGCGGCGCCGGAGGTTACCCAGCCCAAGCCCAAGCCCTGCCAGACCAGGGGCGCCGTGGGCAGGGCACACAGCAACGCTCCCAGGAGGGTTTGGAGAGACTCCAGAGCAGGAGACTCCACAGCCTCTGAGCAGCCTGCTCCAGGCTCTGCCACCCTCACCGGGACAGAGTTTCCCCTCCTGCTCCCGTGGCACCTTCTCTGCTCCAGCTGGCACCCAGTGCCCCTTGTCCTGCCACTGCGCATCCCTGAGCCGAGCCTGGCTCCGGCCCTGCACATCTCTATCACAGCACTGGGGGCAGCCCTCAGGCTGCTCTGCTCCAGGCTCCCTTACAGCTTGCAGCAGCTTCCTGGCTCTCTGCTGGACTCTATCAAGCAGTTCGAAGCATCTCCACATCTGGGCCTGCCAGAACCGGGGCCGGGAGCCGCGGAGGGTGGCGGGCAGCGGGCACTGCCCGAGCAGGAGTCGGGGATCCCCCCGAGGTGGTCAGGCCGCAGGGACCCGCGGGACGGGCGCGGTGCTGAGCCGAGCCGAGCCGAACTAAGCTGAGCTGAGCCCAGCCGAGCCGAGCCGCGGCGAGCCCAGGTCGGGAGCCGCATCCCGGCGTCTGTGCAGGGCAGGTGCGCGGTGCCGGAGCGCCCCCCGAGAACGCTCCAGAAAGGAACTTCATGAGTTTGGCTCTCAGGGTGCCTTCAGGTGCTGCAGCTGTGTCTGGTGCTGAACACCACACACCAGGAGCTCCGACCCTGCCCTTGCTCAGTGCTGCCTCTGGGGAGCTCTGTGGCTTGGTTGTGTTTGGGGTTTAGCTCAGTGCTGGCTCTTGGGGCTCTGTGGGTGAGCTGTGTTTGGGGTTTAGCTCAGTGCTGGCTCTTGGAGCTCTGTGGGTGAGCTGAGTTTGGGGTTTACCTCAGTGCTGGCTCTTGGGGCTCTGTGGGTGAGCTGAGTTTGGGGTTTTTTGCACGAGGGCTACGCTGATCACATGGAGTGGTTGGAGCAGATGATCCTTGGGGTCCTTCCACTCCAACATAAGACTGACATATGAGACTGGATGGGGCACTTAGTGCCATGGTCGGGTTGGTTGGCCAGGGCTGGGTGCTAGGTTGGGCTGGAGGAGCTTGGAGCTCTCTTCCAACCTGGCTCATTCAGTGGTTGTGTAAATGATGCTTGGATTATTCTGTAGCAGGGTCCCAGGCTGGGGCAGTCACTCTGCACCTTGCCTGCTGTGTTTGCTCTTGGGGCTCCATCCTTTCCTTCTGCAGTAATTAAAGCTTTTGGCACACTCAGGCCAGCCTGGGGGGGCTGTGCTGTGCTTGTCTCGGGTTGCTGATAGAAGCATTGGTGACTCTCACCCTGCTTTCTCAGGGCTCTCTCTTCAAGCCAGGCTCCTCCAGTCCTGTTTTTCCCACTACTGAGTTAATTCCCAAGAGCTGAGTTGAAGAAGTCCAGAGCTGGACTGACACAGCTCAAGGTTTCTCTCACCCCCCCACTTCTCTTTCCCCTTTATGGGGGGGGCTGATGCAACACTTCTGTCTCCCAGTCCTGCTGGAGTTCCCCCACAGAGCTGCTGTCCTGGGGTAGCTCAGGGCAGATGGGCTGTGTGGGAGCTGCTCCTGAGCCACCCCAAGAAGTAGCAGCTACGGAGCTGCTCCGCAGCAGGACAGTGCTGGGTGCCAGGCAGCAGCAAGGGCAAAGCTTTCCCAGCAGGGAGGGAAGAGGCAGTGCAGCTGGGATGTGTGGCTCAGCCCCTGGCTTTGCTGTGCCAGAGCTGTGCTGCACCCTGGGCATGGCAGGGCAAAGTCACCTTCACTCCAGAGCTGTCTCTATGTCAGTCTTAGAGCAGGTTGGTGTGGGGCAGGCTGATGAGAGGGAGTCAGCCTGGCCCCATCTTGTTCCTTGCCTCTGTGCTGCTGCCTCTGCGCCCCCAGCCAGGGGCTGCTCTTCAAACCACAACCCCCAGCAGCCGCTAAGGGAAGCAGCTACAGGGTGGAGTTATTCCCCCCGGAGACTACTGCAGAGCTGTACGACCCTTACGGGCAGCAGGACAAGAGCCCATGGTGTAAGTGCTCTTTGCCCACACATGGGAGCCACCAACTCTTGCCCAGGAGGAGCTCCTCCACCACTGGGCAGTGTTGTAGGCTTTAGGCAGCTGTGGAAGCTGAGTGTCCTACAGCTGATTCCACAGCTGAGACAGGTGGGACCAAGGCTGCTCCTGACTTCTCCTTTGCAGCCTGTAGCTGCCAGGCATCGCCCAAGCTTGTGCTGCTCTGAAGTGGTCCCACCACAGAGCAGAGCCCACCCTAGAGCCTGGCACACTGCTGCAAGGGTTTGCTCTCCAGCAGCCTGTCCTCAGACACTGCCTGGGCAGTCAGTGCTCACTGCAGAGTTAAGGAAGGTCCAAGTTCCCTTATAATGAACAGGCAAGCTCCAGGGACAGCAACATCCAGACCAACCCAGGCAGGTAACAAGACCAAACCTGACTCCACTTTGAGTAACTGCAGGCTGTGGCTGCAGCCAGTTGGCAAACACAGGGGCTGGGGTCCCTGGAGTGGTGGATGGCATCCCACGAGCTGCAGCTGACCTCAGTTCCCTTCTACCCCTGAAGCTTTCTGGTTCGGAAGTGAGGAGAGCAAAGTCACACTCAAAGCCCTTCCCCACCCTCACCTCCTTCAGGCAGGTCTCAGTTTCCAGACCTCTCACCTGCACCTGAGCTCACTCTGACGCCTCTAGAAGGGCCATTTCCTCTGCCACAAAATGCACCACAGGTGGTGACTGCCCTGGGGGGCAATCAAAAAGCCTCTCCTGTGTGCAGTCAGCACAGCCTGGGCACAGGCTGCTCTCAGAACTGCTACCAGCAGCAGTGTCCTGCAGCCAGGTACCTCCTGCTCTCTTGGGCAGGACATCAAATACAACCTCTCTGCTCTTCCTGGCCTTTCTTGGGAGCTGAAGGGAAGGAACCAGAAAGCCATTGGGAATGGCCCATCTGAAGCACAGCCCACATTCAGTTCACAGCAAAGGCATTCACTGCACTCCCCCAGCAAAGGTGGCAAACAGCTTCTGTGTCTTTGAAGCCCTCACCAGGAGCCACTGGAAGGGCAACTCTTGAGTATTATCTGTAAAGGAGACTTTTCTTCACAGAAATGAGCTCTGAGCAGCTCCTCACAAGATCCCTGTGCCAGCACATCACAGGCAGGACTCAAAACTGACTTCAGAGGCCAGTTGAGCCCTTCTGCTGCCCAGTGCTGAGCTTCACAGGGGGAAAACTGCCCCTGGGAAACATTCTCTAGCACTGTCTGAATTTTCCCTGTTCCCCCCTCAAAGCAGGCTGAGAGCTTAGGCAAAGGCAGCACACAGCAAGAGCAAAGAAGCAGGGCAGAAGAGCACAGTGAAGAGTCAGTTTAATGACAAAGGATGGCAACGCTCAGCACTGACCTCCTACAGCAAGAGAGACTCTGGGGAAAGGTGGCCAAGGTCCAAACCTGGCACAGGCTTCTAGACAGGTCAGGAGCCATTTCCTACACTCACTGCAGACCAAGAAGCCAAAAAGCAGAGCAGGACAGGGCAGGGACAGTCAGCAGTGGAGGTGATCAACACCTGGGGGCCCAGGACAGAGCTTGTGACAGAGGTGGAAGTTTGAACTCCTGCCAGGTGCCTTCATAGCTTGGCCACCTGCCCAGCCTGCTGAGGACCAGCTCACTTAGACCTCTCCCTGCTCTGTCTACTCCCAGTGCTCCACCCCACACTGGAACAGGCCTGGAAGGGTCCTGCTCTGCTTAGCCTGCAGCTCCTCTGCCTGTGTTCTCACCTCTCAACTCACAGACAAGAGGTTTCCTTCTGCTTTTACCACCACCATTCCCAAAACACCTTCTCCATCAGATGTGCTCAGCTTTGTTCCACTCCTCAGCAGCTTCTTAACCCTGGGCAGTCTGGAAGGCTGAGCTCACCTGGGCCAGCAGCCAGGCCAAGACAGGCAGCACCTGCTAACAATATCCACCCAGGAGCAAGGAGGCAGCAGCAGGAGGGTGCAAGGACAGGACTGGTGTGAAGGCAGAGCTGCGTCACCACCAACCTCCCTCCTAACAGCCAAGGCCCAGCATAGGCCTGGGGGTTGCTTTGCTTGGTTTCTGAGAGAGGTTTTCATGTTGTTGCCAGTCTCACAGAGCCCTCAGAGCCCAGGGGCACTCTCTGCACTCACTTCTCACTGCTTTATTGAGGCTTAAAGCAGAGGGAAACAAGACCTTTGCTGTAGCCTGGCTCCATCTTGCTGGGCAGGGCCTGAGCTCCATCCATGGTCAGCTGGGGTTTCCCTCCTTGCTCTGAGCATCAGCAAGCTTCCATCTGGAACAGGATCTGCAGCAGTGAAGAGCTGCCAGATGTCCTTTAGAGTGCTGCAGGATGTTGGGCACCACCAAAGCCCAAAGCAAGCAGGCTTAGTCCACTTCCCGAAGCTTCCTGCACCATCGAGTTCAGTGTAAAGCAGCTCGAGTGAGCCCCTGCGTAGCCTGGCACCGGGCAAGAACTGCTGCTCCTCAAGGCCAAGACATCTCATCTTCTGCATGCTGACATCCTGCAGGGTTGTTTGAAGAGTGGATTGAATCTGAGTCATCTCAGCATCCACAGATCCAACACACACATCAGTTACTTGATAACAGAGAAGCTCCCAGGCCCTGTGGTGCAGAAACAATTGGGTGGGTGGGCAGCAAGAGACTTCTGTGAGCTGTGTGAGAAGGGAGCTCAGGGGGGTACCAGTGGGTTTGTGCATGGTGAAAGCAATGCAGAAAGGGGAGAGCAGACAATCCAGAGACAGCAGCAGCAGGTGGCACAGCTCAGCAGCAGCCCTTTCCACTCCACAGAAGTCATCCAAGAGGTTCCTTCAGCAGGCTGTCAGGAGAAGCAAAGCAGCTCCTGCCCAATGGCTCCAGCAGCATCACCAGCAGGCAAAGCCCCTCCTTAGCCCCCAGCAAGGGGAAGCAGAGGCAGTGAGGGCTGCAATCTGAGCTCTCATGTTCAATCCAGGCCACATCCAATGCTTCCTCCCCTTCCATTTCCTTTTAAATGCTGCAGTTCAGATCTGAAGCCACCAGAGAAAGAGCAAGTGAGAAAGGATCTGATGGTGACCTACTGGTGAAGGAAACACAACCACCTGGGGAATGTCTAGGGAAGTGTCCTGGCCACTGCTCTGACTGCCACACTCCAGCCCTGCTGGGCAAGGACATAGGGAAATAAACCTCAGAGAGTGAGAAAAGCTCCAAAGCAAAGAGTGAGCAATGGTCACAGGAGGAGTACTTCAGAACTACACACAGGAGAACACATTCTTGCTTTTATTTTGGTGGAACAGAGTACAGAATCCTTCAGCCCAAACGAGGCAAAGCTGGCAATTACCTTTGTGGGTTTTCCCCTCATGCTGCAAGACTTCAGGAGACAGGAGGAGGGGAAGGGTTAGAAGTTACTTTTCTAGTTAAGGCCGTTAATTCAGCGAGATATTGAAGAAGGAACTCAACTGAAGCATGAAGAAGTTGTGTTGACTTCAGGGAGGTTATTCACAGGTGGGGAGGTCAGGCAAGTGCTTCGGTGGCTTGGTGAATCAAGCCAGCAGGTGAGAGCTGCTTGATGGGACAGGCTGGTTTGGATGGCTGAGGGAGCTCGTGGCATGAGCCTGGCTTTGCTCTTCCAAGGGCAACAGCTGTTTCCTCGTCAGCTTTTCTGAAGGTGGAACCTGGAAGCCTCCTACAGGTTACTGCAGCCACAGAAAGACAGAGCTTTTCTAAGAGAAAACACTGTGGGCAACATCTACTCTAGAGTGGCTTTTAGCTCTCCCTTAGATAGGAACAGAAGAGTACAAAACAAGAGAGTTTCACTTTTTCAACACACAAAGAGCATCTTATTGAAAAACTAAAATAAAAAAAACCCAAACAAAAAACCACCACAATATAAATCCCCAAATAAGAACAATGAAATGGGAAGAAGGAGGAAAAAAAAACCAAAACCATAAAACCCCAAACAAGTGAAGCAGAACATCCTGGGGGCTCTGGAGTCTCTTCTCAGCACGTTAAAAAAAAGCTTCTCTGGTGACCCACAAGGTTCTGTGTCCTGTTCACAAACCCAACTAGGACAGGGGAACAATACTGGGGGGTGGGATTAAAAAGGTTCAAAACCCCCCAAAACCTGCCCCCTCCCCCCCATCTGCAGTCCCCAGGAGAGCAGTCAGCGAGTGCAGGAACTGGGGAGCAGTTCCCCTGCAGGTGGAGGAACTCTGAGGGGGGAGCTGGGGTCAGGAAAGCAGAACTGGAGTCGGAACCGCGTCGGGAAGGTTTATCTTGGAGGCCTGCAGGACAGGAACTACTGAAGAAACAGTCAGAAGGTCCCAATGGAAAGCTGTGACAAGCTGCAATGTGCCATCTCGACTGCAAGGAAGAGGGGAAAGTGTTTGGTTTTTTGTTTGTTTTCTTTTATCCTCTTTTGTTGCTGTTGTTTTTTGGCTCATCAATATGATGAGCTCTCACGTCCCAAACCACATTCAGGTAGTTTCCAAGTCTGCTTTTTTTGTGTGGAATCATTGATCCAGACCAAAAAAAACCAAACAAACAGAATAGGGATGCACAGTTTTTAAGTCCTGGAGCCTTCAAACACTGCCTGAAAGAAGAGCTGGCCTGGGGTGTCCGGAGATGCCTGCAAGATGGTGTTCATAGCAGCCTTGCAAGCAGGTGGGCTCACGTCTGCTATGTGCTGCCAACGTTCTGCCCCTCACCTTCCTCAGCAGGACCTGAAAGAGAGCAGGGCTTGGTCAGGAGGAACACCTCTGCTGTCTTGTCTTGCAATAAGACACCCCCCAAAATCCTGCAGAGGTCTCAGATTTGGGACTTTAAGGACAGATGAGAGCTGCAGAGCTTCCCCTCCCCCTGCCTTACATCTTCCCTCTCCTGGAAGAGAGATTCTGTCGGAATCAATCAGGCTGGAAAAGACCTCAGAGATCATCCAGCCCAACCCAGCACCTAACCCTTCTAGGAACTAACCCCTGGCACCAAGTGCCTCATGCAGCCTCCTCTGAAACACCTCCAGGAATGGGCACTCCACCACCTCCCTGGGCAGCCCATTCCAATGCCAATCTCTCTTGCTGTGAACTTCTTCCTCATGTCCAGCCTGAACCTGCCTTGGCACAGCTTGAGGCTGTGTCCTCTTGTTCTGTGCTGGGTGCCTGGCAGCAGAGCCCAACCCCAGCTGGCTACAGCCTCCCTGCAGGGAGCTGCAGGCAGCAATGAGCTCTGCCCTGAGCCTCCTCTGCTGCAGGCTGCACACCCCCAGCTCCCTCAGCCTCTCCTCACAGGGCTGTGCTCCAGGCCCCTCCCCAGCCTTGCTGCCTTTCTCTGGGCACAGAAGGATTTTATGCTCCTGTCTAATCTTGCCCATCCCAGAGCCTCAGGCTCAGTTTCCAGCCTCTTCAATCCACTCACTGCTTTTGCTGAGGCTCATTCCTTCTTTTCATCCCTGCAGTGGGCTGGAATGGAGGCCTGGGCTCTGCCCAAGGATGTCCCAAGCCACGGGAAAGCAAAGCAGCAATGACTGCCGAGTGAGGAGCAGCGAAGGAAGCCTTCCTCACACTGCACACCAGTGCCTTCCCAAAGCCTGGGCTCCTCATGTACAAAGGAGCCAGACCTTCTGTCCCCTGGGAAGCCTTCTGCATCCCCAAGAGCACTCTGCTTGGGGGACAGTCTGGATCCTGCCTGCTCCTTGGAGCAGGAGCAAACAGCTGCACACAGAGATACAGGTCACGGACCAAGCCCTGCCCCACGCTGAGCAGAGGCCAGGAGGGCACCCAGGAGACAGCCATGGAGCATATGGAAAGCAGGAAACTGCCTGGGCTGTCTTGCTTACCACTTCCAGCTGATCCTGAAGGTGCAATGACATCATCATCACTGTCCTCCTCGTTTGACTGTGTGACCTCTGGCTCAGGTGCTGCACTCTTCACCTCCTGCTCCTGCTCCACTCTGCTCCGCAGGGCCAGGATGCGGTGGTGCAAGGCAGCATACAGCTGCCCTGTGTCTTTAGAGCTCGCCTGCAGGTGTCAGAAACAGGAGAAAGGTGCAAGAATTACAGCACTGCACTCACCAGGCAGCCCCAAACTTACAATAGAGAGGTGGTTGAGGCCTCATCCCTGGAGGTGTTTAAGGTCAGGCTGGATGAGGCTCTGGCCAGCCTGATCTAGAGTAGGGTATCCCTGGCCCTGGCAGGAGGGTTGGAACTGGCTGATCCTTGTGGTGCCTTCCAGCCCTCACTGATTCTGTGATTCTGTGCTCTGCAATTTTCTCCTACAAGGTTTTTCAAGCCAGGCCTGGATGGGCTGTGGGAGGTGCAGCAGGGTGCTGAACTCTGACAGCAGAAGCACTTCCCTCTGGCTCTGCACCAGCTTTCTCTGGCTGATTTTATGCACCCTCCTTCACCCAGCAGCCACACAGCTTTCCTGACACCTCCCAGAAGCCTAAGCTAAACAGATCTTGAACTCCAACATTTGCCTTGCAGAGGCTTTTCCAGCTGTGTCAACCACTCCACCTTAGCTGCAATCACCTCCTATGTCCGTGGGGCACTGACATCGAGCTCCAACAGAAGACACAGAACCCTGAGTGGGCCTCTGGCCAGGCAGGGACCAGTCCAATGGTTGCCTGTTTGGGTTTTTCTGTTTTTCCCACTCTCCTTTACCCTGCTCAGCTCCTTCAGCCTTTGTGACAAGCTGTCCACAGCCAGATCTGTTTTGCTCTCAGTGGTACCTCAGGCCTTCGAAAGAGTCACTTGCCAGGCCTAGGAAACCAAGTACTAAATGGCACTTAAGAGGGAGCTCCCTTCAAACACTATGAAACTGTCTTCATTGTGCCAATGAACTCCTCAGTAACCACTGCTACCCCTCCCCAAGTCAGCTGCAAGGCAACAGTCCCAATTCTTACATTCTCTCATCAAAAATTATCTCCACCCCCACCTGCCACCTGTGGGTCTGCAGGGATCAGAGACTCACAGAATGGGTTGGAAGGGACCTTAAAAATCACGCAGCTCCAACCCCCTGCCACGGGCAGGGACACCTCCACCAGCCCAGGCTGCTCAGGGCCTCATCCAGCCTGGCCTTGAACACCTCCCTGTGCAGCCTGTGCCAGTGTCAGTGCCCCAGCCATGAGCTGTAGGCAGTGAATGAGTCCACACAAGATACTTGTTCCCAGCACTAAACCCAGCAGTGAGGACCCAGGTGACAGAATCACCGCAGCTCTTCACACCCAGCCAGATGCTGATGTGATCTCTTCATTCCCCTCCTTTTCTTCCTCACTGGACACTCACTGTGGTTAAGCTCCACTCAGAGATGCCAGATCCCAGTCCTACCAAGCCAATGTCCCAGGGGAAAGCTGAGCTTTTGCTGCTGTTGTCCATTGCCAATGGACCCAAATCTGCTGCACTTAACTGTGCAGCATCAGTGTCAGGCAAGAGGTGTTCAGACCTCTGAGCCTGGGAGTGCTCAGACAGAACACAACGACTCTGCTGCTGCTTTCTCACTGACCTCCCAAGTCTTTCAGTAATCCTAACTGGGGAGCACAGAAATCACTTTCCCTGTCCTGCTGCTGCTTGGAATACTGTGCCAAAAGAAAATCCAAGTTCAAATGTGCTACCCAACTAACACCACAATGCTCTTGAGGGACACTGAGTGCTTCGCCTCCGCTGAGCGCCCACACAGCCACCCACGCTGCAGGCAGGCAGGGACAGCTTCCCTCTGCTGCACAGCCCTGCAGGTCTAACTTGGGCTAAGCCACTACACAGATCTCTGGATGAACATCTCCCTCGAGAGCAAAAATGGTTTGCACCACATTAAGTCTCAGTAGGTGTGGAATGGATCCCATGGGATCCACGCCTGGGACAATTTGGCTGCCCAGGGCACTTCTTTACAACCAGTTGGGCCTTAGATGATCTTCGAAGTCACTTCCAAGGCCTTAGATGATCTTTAAGGCCCCTTCTAAGCCAAACCATTCCATGATTCTACAATTCCAGGACTCCTCCAGCCACTCAAAGCCTGCCAAGGAGGGGCTGGTGGCAAGGAGGTCGAGCGCAGAGCATGGGGAATGGTAGCTCAAGCGCAGCTGAAGCAAGCACTGCTTTCAGGAGGAAGGCTCAAGGTGCAACCAGACTCCAGTACTCACTGATATGAGGAACACTTTAACTCCCTGGTCCTCTGTGTCCATGGCAGTGATCCGGATGCTCTTCTCACTGGCTTTGTCAATCTGCATCTGAGCCCAGAGCTTGGTATTTAAGATTAGCCTGAGACTCCCCTGAGTCCTCATCACTAAAGCCAAGAAACAAAGAGCAGTTAGGTGGAAAAAGACACAAGAGGAAGCTCAAGGCAGCCAAGATGGCTTTTAGTGGTTTAGGTCTCTGCACAAAGAGCATTAAGGGAAAGTCCTTGAAGCAGGAATCTGGTCACAAGTGCTGATCAGAGGGGCATGGGCTAGTAAAGACTGTCAGTCCTAGCCAAGGGATACTTAGCCCAAAGCCTCAGCTTAATACATCCAGGTTCAGAGGGTGGATCTGAGCTGATAATCTCAGGCTAATCTCCATTCCTGCCAGTCTGAACTGCCCTGCACTATTAAGGAACTTCCCTCCCCCTCCCCTCTCTACTCTGCCCTAGTGAGACCCCTGTCCAGGTCTGGGCTTCCAGGATCTGCTGGAGAGCCCAAGGGAGGGCTGCAAGGCTGCTGCAGGGACTGCAGCACTGCCTGCTGAGCAGAGGCTGAGAGCCTTGGGGCTGCTCAGTCTGCAGAGGAGAAGGCTGAGAGGGGATCTGAGCAGTGTCTGCAAATAGCTGAGGGCTGGGGTCAGGAAGGGACAGGGACAGCCTCTGCTCACTTGTGCCCTGCCATGGGACAGGAGGCTCCACCTCAGCATGAGGAAGAACTTCTTGGCTGTAAGGGTCCCAGAGCTGGGCACAGGCTGCCCAGAGAGGCTGTGGAGTCTCCTTCTCTGGAGCCTCTCCAGCCCTGTCTGGATGTGTTCCTGTGTGACCTGCACTGGGTTCTATGGCCCTGCTCTGGCAGGGGTTGGACTGGAAGATCTTCAGAGGTCCCTTCCAAGCCCTGACATCTCTGATCCTGTGATCATGTGTCCCAAAGAGCAGAGAGCCCAGGTCTGAAGAAGCAGACCACCAATTTCCAGGCAAATATTTCAGCTGCTGAACACCACTGGATTTATGGGGGAAAGATGTCACTTGCTGCAACAGGAGGATAAGAAAAGGTCACAAATCAAAGCAAGAGAACAGCTCCCAAGTGCTCCTGAGGTGCTGTAGCTGAGCCAAGCTGTGCTGTGGAAGGAGCAGAGGCTGGCAGGCAGCCTCACTGCCCCTGGCTCCTCTTACCCAGGCGGGACTGTAGCGTTCCGTCGTCCGTCGAGGCCATGTCATTGAGCCGCAGGAGCCCTCGGCCTCTCTCCACCCAGGACTGAGAGCTCTTGTCAAACACAAACAGCTTGCACTGAATCTGCAAGAGAAAAGCTCTCTGTAGCAGAGGGGCTGGTGGAAGCCAGAATTCTGCTTCCCCTTCAGTCAGATCTCTGCCATCTGAAGCTGTCTGGAGCTGTGGAAACCACATCTGCATCCTCTCTTTCAAGTCATGGAGGTTGGAAAAGACCTTGAAGGTCATCGAGTCCAACATCCACAGGCTTCTTCCACTCCTCCAGGGCTGGGGGCTCCACCACCTCCCTGGGGAGGCTCTTCTTAGGCATAGCCTCCTCTCTTACCCTTCTTATCCACAAGCACAGCCTTCTGTGCTCTTGGCTACTGCTTTCACCCCATCCTCTTCCTATGGGTCATTCCCACCACCCCCAATGTCCACCCAACCAGACCATCTCAACCCCAAAGCCAACCAGGATCTCCCAAAACCCTCCGTGGCCTCGCCAAGCTCAGCCTCTTTGCCTCAGAGCAGGGACAGGGAAAAAGGAAGGGGAAGGATGCAGCAGTGCATGACACGGGTGGGAAAGGGTCTGGAGGGGGCAGAGGAGGACGATGCAGAGGAAGTGGAACAGGAGGAGACAAGGAAGGATGGCACAGAGGAAGGGGAACAGGAGGAGACAAGGAAGGATGGCACAGAGGAAGTGGAACAGGAGGTCACAAGGAAGGATGGCACAGAGGAAGGGGAACAGGAGGACACAAGGAAGGACAGCACAGAGGAAGGGGAACAGGAGGACACAAGGAAGGACAGCACAGAGGAAGTGGAACAGGAGGAGACAAGGAAGGACAGCACAGAGGAAGTGGAACAGGAGGAGACAAGGAAGGACAGCACAGAGGAAGGGGAACAGGAGGAGACAAGGAAGGACAGCACAGAGGAAGGGGAACAGGAGGACACAAGGAAGGATGCCACAGAGGAAATAGGGGACAACGGAGAGGAGGAAAAGATGCTGTCTGGCTTCACACAGCCTTGTGAAGAGGAGCTCCACATTCCTCACCAGTGCCTGTGCTCAGGGTCAGGCAAGAACAAGTTCTAGGCAAGGCACAAACTTCTGCAGAGGGAGCTTGTGGCAAGGCCTGGTTACAGCCACCTGTGGCCTTACACCAGGTAGCTTTTAGACTTGAAACAACTAAAAGCATTTGCAAGGCTCTGGGGCACTCTGCACCCTCCAACCTGGAATCTGTTGCTGAGAGGACCCTGCACAGTGAAGGAAAAGCAAAATTCTCCCTGTGTTAAGGCAGAAAGGATGAACAAAGATGTCAGCTCATCACCAGCTCAAAGCCTGGCCCCAAGGTGGGAGCAGAGAAGGTTTTTGGTGCCTTCCTGGCTCCTCACTGATAAATCTCAGCTTCTCTGCCTCCTCCTGTAGGACTCCTGCCGGAGCTCCTGCTTTGGACAGCTCCACCTGCCCCCAGAGCTCCTGCTTTGGACAGCTCCACCTGCCCCCAGAGCTCCTGCTTTGGACAGCTCCACCTGCCCCCAGAGCTCCTGCTTTGGACTGCTCCACCTGCCCCCAGAGCTCCTGCTTTGGACAGCTCCACCTGCCCCCAGAGCTCCTACTTAGGACTGCTCCACCTCCCCCCACAGCTCCTGCTCTTTACCTCTGCCAACCCTCCCTGCTCTCTTTTCCCCTCTCTAACCCCTTTGTTGCCACCATTCAGTCTCACATTCGTAAGCATCCCCCCAGGCTCCCCACGTGTGCAGAATTTGGTTCCATTTCTGTTTCCTCCCTTTCCTTCTCCTCACCACACAACCCCCAGCCCTGGACACTTCAGACCTGCCACACCAGCACACTGCTGCCTGCACAAGCCCCATGGTGGTGAATGGTGCCACATCCAGCTGGCAGCTGGCACCAGTGCTGTCCCCTACAGATCAGAGCCCAATCCTTTTTCATATCTTCACTGATGATCTGGACAAGGGAATTGAGTCCAGCAGCAGTGAGCTTGCAGATGACACCAACTTGGGAGCAAGTGTGGATGTGTTAGAGGGCAGGAGGGCTCTGCAGAGGGCAGGCTGGACAGATGGGCACATGCCAGGAGTTTGAACATGGCTAAGTGCCAGGTTCTGCACTTTGGCCACAACAACCCCATGCAGTACTACAGGTTGAGGACAGAGTGGCTGAGAGCAGCCAGGCAGAGAGGGACCTGAGGGTGCTGGCTGGCAGCTGAACATGAGCCAGCAGTGTGCCCAGGTGGCCAAGAGGGCCAATGGCATCCTAGCCCAGCTCAAGAGCAGTGTGGGCAGCAGAAGCAGGGCAGTCCTTCTGCCCTGTGCTCAGCACTGCTCAGGCCACACCTTGAGTGCTGTGTCCAGTTTTGGGCTCCTCAATTCAGGAGAGATGTTGAGGTGCTGGAAGGTGCCCAGAGAAGGGCAGCAAGGCTGGGGAGGGACCTGGAGCACAGCCCTGTGAGGAGAGGCTGAGGGAGCTGGGGGTGTGCAGCCTGCAGAAGAGGAGGCTCAGGGCAGAGCTCATTGCTGTCTGCAGCTCCCTGCAAGGAGGCTGTAGCCAGGT
Source organism: Tricholaema leucomelas (assembly GCA_013400475.1). Taxonomy (NCBI): domain Eukaryota; kingdom Metazoa; phylum Chordata; class Aves; order Piciformes; family Lybiidae; genus Tricholaema lacrymosa; species Tricholaema leucomelas. Next base: position 112,464 of record WAAF01008540.1, read on the forward strand.
GGGGTTGGGCTCTGCTGCCAGGCACCCAGGGACAGATCAAGAGGACACAGCCTCAAGCTATGCCAAGGCAGGTTCAGGCTGGACATTAGGAAGAACTTCTTCACAGCAAGAGACATTGGTATTAGGATGGGCTGCCCAGGGAGGTGGTGGTGGAATCCCCACCCCTGGAGGTGTTTAAGAGGAGGCTGCAAGAGACACTTAGTGCCAGGGGTTAGTTAATTAGAAGAGGTTAAGTGATAGGTTGGACTTGATGATCTCTAAGGCCTTTTCCTCCTGGTTAACTCTGTGGTTCTGTGAAACCTCAGGACAAGAGCAGTCAGGGCAGAGCTGTTAGGTTCCCACATATCCAGTCCTGTATGGAGCACACAGCTGCTGAGAGTTGGGGGTTTGGCAAACAGGACTGAACCCTTCAGTGCTGTTCAATGACATGAACCAGTCAGGAGTTCTGAGGCCTCAACCAGGGAGGTACCAGAACAAGCACTTGGGTCTGGTGAAGAGAAGCCTGACAAATGTTCTAGAGTCTTCTTTTACAGGACCAAACACAGGTGCAGCAGTGGTGCATTGGCTACTGACACAGCATCAGAGGAGAACAGCAGGAAGAAAAAGCTACCCTGAAAACAACAAAGCAGTTCAAGTGCCAAGAAACTCAAAAGATCAAGGGGAAAGAAAAATCCTCACTGTGATTGGAGCATAAAGAGAGGAGGGCAAACAAAAATTCCCATCTACACACACCAAGCAGATGAAAACTCTTCACATCTTTAAAGAGACAAAGTTATTAAATATTTAAGTTAATGAATGATTAAAATATTAAGTAAATCACAATTAAAAGCAGGAGTTGGAGCCTAAAGCATTTCTAATTCAATTCAGGGCCCCAAGACAAATCCCTGAGCACTGCTGCATAGTTTCTGCCAGGCTGCTGGCCTGAGAGCCATCCAGAGCTTGACAAAGAAAGAAGTCTTCAGGGGCAGGACAGAGGACTTGAAAATCTTTAGCTCATCTCAGTTTTCTTCACTTAATTGCTTTGAAGGGCCCAGAGCTGGCCAGGGGCTGCCTGCAGGGCCCAGAGTGCTTAGCACTTATTTGGGTGGCTCAGGCAAGTTAAGACCAAAGCTGAAAGTGCACACTTTGGACAGTTAAACACAAGGAAGTGCATCAGAGGGAGGGAGGTTCAGCTGCAGGCAATCAGGTGGACACTCACTGAACCCCCAGCACCTCAAAGCTCCTCTGCTTCAGCCATTCCTTACCTGCAGGACGTTGCTCTCAGCCTCCTCCCCAGTGATCACCTCCACCTTGGCCAGCAAACACTTCCTGGCTGTTGCTTTAGTGTAGGCTGCTGCTGACTCTGCCAGGGACTCTGAAATGTTATTAGCTGAACAAGAGGGTCAAAGTGAGAGGATGATCAGGATACAATGGTGCATGATTTATAAAGGCCCCACAGCAGTGCACCAGAGTTTGCAGAAACAGAAGCACAGCAGACAGGCACTGACAGAAGCAGGACTGCAATTTCAAGCAGGACTCCAGCTTGTCTCTTCAGGCTTGTTTCCAAAGCCCAGGCTGACAGAGGGGCCTGAAGAGTTCAGTTCTGGCCACAGCAGCAGCAGGTGCTTCAGCAGTCCTGCTGCTACCGGCACTGCCCAGCTGTGTCCACACGTGCACAGCACCATCCACTCTCCACTTGTACTCTGGCTTGTACAAGCAGTTGGCTGGAGACAACCCAGAGTCTGGAGAGTGACCTGAGCCCACAGCAAATGGTTTGAGGCAAGCAGCACATCTGCTGCAGCCTCTCTATCCTGTGGGCTCAGCCACTGCAAGGGCACTGCCCTGGTGAAAGACTGTTTGCCATATTCCCCTGTACTCTGCAGCTCCAAGCAGCTGCTTGTTAAGCCCTTCTGCTTGCCTTCTGCTGAGGGCACTCCAGGTACCCTGTCAGGTCACTCTGAGCCAGCTGGACATGTGTGACATTGAAGACAACGAGAGAAGAGCACTCACAGACCCTGCACCTCACCTCCCACCCTTAGCCTCTATCTGTCCTTAGAGGAGACAGAAAAAGCAGCCTAAACCCATCCTGGTTAGAGAGCAACAGCAGGTTGCACAGTGCCACTGTTTAAACAAGGATTAACTCCCATCCCTAAAAGATTTTGTTCACCTTTCTCTGGTGTGGCTTCCTGAGAAGATGATTCAGACCCAGACTCTGTAGCAGCATTCTCCTTATTGCTCTCTGTGCTACCTTCGTTTGATTTTGGTGGACTCTAAGGCAGAAAGAAGAGGAGGTAAAGAGGAGGGAGCAAGCAGACACTGCTTGTGCACAAGAGGACTGAGCACTGGCTGAGGGAAGCCCTGCTGCTTGTAAGGCACAGGGCAAGAGAAGAATCCAAGGCCAGCATGGCCAGAGAGTGAGGGTCATCCTGCCACCCCAGCCACGGAGCATGACCCAGTTTCACACCACTTTCCCCTGAAGTGAACCCAAATCTCAACCCTTGTTCTGAAGTTATGTTCAACACAAACCACTCTCAGCCAGTTCACCTCAGTGCCTACTTGACTGAGCTGCCTGCTGAGTGGTTGGACAGGCATGAAATGCAGAGCACAAAACATTCCTCTCTTGGTGCCAGCACAGCAACGAAACAAGAGCTGGAAATGGCAAGGCTTGGGTTGGCACACAACAAACAATGTCCTCAGGACCAAGGCAGCTGCTTCACTGCTGGACCTGAAACTCCATCACTGCGGAGTGAACTCCTAAGGTGGAGGACAGCAAACAAATCATCCTCCAACACTTCTGACAGTGAGGCCATTCGAAGCCACAAGCAGTGCCACCAGCTCTACAGAGAGGGCATCTCCTTAGAGCAGCAGGGCAGGGAAAGCCTGAGAGAGCAGTGGGAAACCCACACTGCCCTCACAGGAGATACCTCCCAAGGAAACCACTGCAAGAAAACCCCAAAGGCTCTCCAGACTGCCAGGTGAGCTGCGCAGCACAAGCTGCTCACGCTCCACACCAGCTCCCACCCCGTGGATACTCACTAGGACTCGCTCGCTCATGTTCTGCCCAAAGACAAACTTGTTGCTAGAAGCTTCTGCGCTGTTTGTGGAGTCCTCTACACTGGAAAATAAAAGCAACAAACAAAAACCACACCAGAAGAGGTTTGAGCAATCAGGACAACATCTGCTGTCTTCTCCCGGCAACCTTCACCGCCAGGAGGGCCTGCCACTGGCTCTGGCCAAACAGCAGCAGAGCCCAGTTCAGGTGGGAGCAGCTGCTGGGGTTAGAGGGAGGATTCTCCTGTGATTTTGTCACTGTAAACATCTCCCCCTTGGGCATCCAATCCCATCCTATGTGACCATAGAATCAGTCAGGGCTGGAAAGGACCACAAGGATCATCCAGCTCCAACCCCCTGCCATGGGCAGGGACACCTCACACTAGATCAGGCTGTCCACAGCCTCATCCAGCCTGGCCTTAAACACCTCCAGGCATGAGGCTTCCACCACCTCCCTGGGCAACCCCTGCCAGCCTCTCACCACCCTCATGCTGAACAACTTCTTCCTAACCTCCAGGCTGCCTCTGCCCATTTCCAGCTTTGTTCCATTCCCCCCAGTCCTATCCCTACCTGAAGCGATGCTGAATGCTGCTTGACTATGCAGTGAGTTGGGTTGGAAGGGACCTTAAAGACCATCCAGTGCCAGTCACAGAACTTACTTTTTTCACCACTCTTCTACACAGAGTGGCTCTGGGAGGGACCTTATAGCTCATCTACTCCAAACCTCTGCCATGGGCAGGGACACTTCTCACCAGCCCAGGTTGCTCATGGCCTCATCCAGCCTGGCCTTAAACACCTCCGTGAAGAGGCATCCACAGCCTCCCTGGGCAGCATGCATGGACTTGAACCACCACACAGCTCCAGGTCAGCCTTCTCAGAAGCAGGACTGGAACAAACCAACCTGCACCATGACACAGTAAAGTACAAGCAGCAGGGATAAATGAGGCCTTCTATTAGTCCAGCTGCAATGCTCCAGTCTCCCCAGGAGGCTTCCCAATCAAACCTCAGCCTTCACCAACATCCTTCTCCCGTGTGGCAGCTACATGAAGAGCTTTTCAACTCCCCTTAGGGAGGACAAAAGTTTTACTATTTAATGGACTCAAACTTGCCAAGTGCCTGTGGATCTGCCCTGCTTTCAGGCAGGCCTCCTCAGACAGCAACACACAGAGAGCACATGCAGGATGGAGACCACTTGGAGTAGAGCTCACAGGTTTGGGGGCACTACAACACTGAGGGAAGCCTTTCAAGTGTGCATGTGGAGCTGCTGCTTCTGAAGAAGGAGATTCTAAAGAGGAGGAAATCTTCAAGGGAAGAAAGTTTTGCCTATTAAGGGAATTAAATAGCACAGCTCTGAGCTCAGGCTGCAGCTGGGAACCCAGGATGATCTACCAAGGTAATTTACAACCTCTAAAGCACTGCCAGTGCATTGCAGAGGGAGGAGTTCACCCTCTGCCACCCTGTCCTGCTGTCTCAGCTGAAAACCAGAGCTGCTTCCTTTTTGTAAGGACAAACCCCACAGCAGGCAGTGTCTGGCTACTACCCACCAGGAATAAATCCTCCCAGAATGAACTCCAGCAAATCACGGCAGTAGATGCACACAAACTACCTCGGGACGTGAAGCCCACAGACCAGAAGCTACTCTGCCAAATCCAATTTTAACAACCTGACAGCATCCCTGGAAAGGCACCCAGGGAGTCCCTCCTCATGGTGTTCACCTCTAGGACATCACCTGGAAAGCTCAGTATCAGGAGATAAGGCTGCAGAACTTCCTTGGGCCTACTCTGAGGAGTACAAGAGGGTGCAGAAAGCAAGGGCGAGGCAGGCTCACGTTGGTGCTCTGCCTGCAGCTGCCTCGTGGCCTCAAACGCCCTGCAGCTCAGGTTCCTGCAGCAACTGAGGTGTCCCTCTGCCCTGCTGCCCTCCCCCTGCTTCTCCAGCTCTGATTCAATTTACAGCTCCTCAGTTTTCTTCCTGATTGTTTTGTCTGCTAACATTTCCCTTGGCCTGAGCTGAGGGCTGCCAGTTCAGAGTCCTGCAGGCACAATTAGTGGTTTCCTCCTGGCTGCCTCACTTCACATCTGCACCTACAGCAAATGCCTTCTGATGCTGCTGCCTACTCAGAAAGTCTCCCAGAGACCTCTCCCAGTTAGGTCCCTGTTCACTGGCACAGGACCTCCAGGGAACACCACTGCACAGAGCTCTAGAGGATGCTACTGGCAGCTCCAACTTACTGTAACCATTCCCGAGAGGACTTTACCAAAGGTAAGATGAAAGCTTTCTGAAGTAGCTCTGGTGAGGATATGGTCAAGTAAATGCTGTCCAAAGCATCTCCCTTGGCCAGGTGATTGAGTGTCCCCCCAGATCTGACATTTGCCATCTGGTTCTTCAAAAGCCCCCACTCAGCCAGTATGGGCCCCACACCCAGTAGGGAGCAGACTCACAAACCAATCTGACCCTCAAGGAAGGAAACAAAACCAAAACTGTGCTGCAGCTTTGCCTGCAGCCTCACCTGGAGCTGATGTACTGCAGGAAGTAGTTTGTCGCCGAGGGGAGGTCAGAGGAGGGCAGTCCAGCACTCGGCACCTCGGCGCTGGCGTCGCTTTCATCTCCCAGCTGCAACAGGAACAAGCAGATGCTGACAGCTTTAGCAGCTCATTCCTCCCCAGAGCTCCAGCCACAAACACCTCCTGCACTGAACCTGTGGCCCAGTCTCATCTTCTTATGAACTTGTGTTCACCAGGAGCTGCAGCAGTCCAGCCCAGTTACTCCAGGCACAGGCCTGAGCCCAGGCTGTCCTGTTTTTCTCTTCTCACCTTCTCTGTGAGCATCTCAGCAATGTACTCGAACTGAGAGAATTAACTGACAGCTGAGAGAACATCACACAGCACTGAGCTTCAGATGTCAGAATGGTTTAGGTTGGAAGAGACCTCAAAGTCAGTTCCAAGTCCATGCCACAGGCAGGGACACTTCCCACTAGAACAGGTCACTCAAGGCCTCATCCAACCTGGCCTTGAACACCTCCAGGGAGGGAGCATCTATGACTGCAGTGGATGTGTTCATTTCAGGAAGCTTCTCCTGCTACCCCCCAGTTTCTTTTTGATTTACTACATCTGGAAGATAAGTTTTGCTTACAGCTGGTAAAGCCAACCAAGTTGTGCTCACAGCTTCTGGTTTTGCATATCATGGAATGACAGAATGGCAGGGGCTGGAAGGGACCTCCAGAGATCCTCCAGTCCAAGGCCCTGCCAGGGCAGGGCACACAGAAACACACCCAGGTGGGGCTTGAAAGTCTCCAGAGCAGGAGACTCCACAACCTCTCTGGGCAGCCTGCTCCAGGCCCCCAGCACCCTCACACCAAGGAAGTTTCTCATGTTGAGGTGGAACCTCCTGGGTTCCAGTTTGTGTCCATTGTCTCCTGTCCTGGCACAGGACACCACTGAAGAGAGCCTGGCCCAGCCTGGCCCCTTCTTGACCCCCACCCTGCAGACATTTATAAACACTCCTAAGATGCCCTCTCAGCCTTCTCCTCTCCAGACTGCCCAGCCCCAGGGCTCTCAGCCTTTCCCCAGCACATTCCAGTCCCTTCAGCATCCTCATAGCCTCTGGTGGCCTCTCTCCAGTAGTTTCCTGTCCCTTTTGTACTGGAGAGCCCAAAACTGGACACAATATTCCAGGTATGGTCTCAGCAGGGTAGAGCAGAGAGGGAAGACAACCTCCCCAGCCCTGCTGGCCACTCTTCTGAATGAACCCCAGGACACCATTGGCTTTGGTGGCCACGAGGGCACATTGCTGTCCCATGCAGGATTTGCTGTCCACTGTGGCCGATTTCCTGTCCCTGTTCCATGGAGACTTTAACTCTGCTATGGAGAGGTTCCAAACCCTTCACAAACAGTATGGGATGCTGCTGCCAAGGAATGGTCTGCTCCACTGCTTCCCACCCTCACTTGAGCCCATGGACTGCCACCCAAGGTAGCAAGCAGGACTTTACCTTCACTCTGTCTCTCAAGTTCTGCCCAAACACAAAAGCTTGCTGCGTGTTCAGCTCTGCCTTCTCACAGCTGTCATCGTCTGAAGCACTGCTGGGATCTCTTTTCTGACATTCTCCTGCCTGCAGAAAAGAAAACTGGAAACTTTAGCCTGGGAAACTGAGTTTCTTTAGACAGGCCCCCAGGCTGTGGCACCCTGAGTCACAGAGCCACTGCCACTGAGCAGCCAAGCACCTCCAGCGAGGCAAATCCAGCACCCTGCTGCTGTTCAGAGCGCCCTGAATGGATCCCAGAACATGAGCTTCAATCACAGGCTCAGGGCATTGCTTTGGTTGGTGAACACCTCTAAGTCATCGAGTTCAAGAGGACCTCCAACAACCATTTGGACAAAACTGTGCTCAGAGCAGCATCAGCTTCTGAACTGAGCCAAGCTGCCTGAGCCCTTGGTGCAGTTGAGTCTGCAGACCCCCAAGGACAGCAGTGGCACAGTCTGGAGGCCTGGGGCAGTGTCTGACGGCACTAAAAATGGTAGTTCTGTCCAGGGGTGATGCAGCCAGAACTTCTCTGGGCCACCTGCCCCTGTGCCTCACCACCCTTGGTGGACATTCTTCCTGCTGTCCCACCCAAACCTTCTGTGCTCCAGCTTCAAACCATTGCCTCTCAGCAATCCCCACAGCCCTCCCCAGCTCTCCTGGAGCCACTTCAGGCACTGGAAGGTTGCTCTAAGCTGTCCCTGGAATCTTCTCTCCTCCAGGCTGAGCAGCCCCAGCTCTCCCAGCCTGTCCTTGCAGGAGAGGTGCTCCAGCCCTCTGCTGACCTTTGTGGCCTGCCTCTTGCAGCACCAGGGGCTCCAATCACCTGTGTGCACAGCTTCCCAGCCACCCTCTCCAGTCCTTGTGCCGCAGAGGGGCTCTCACTCCAGGGACAGCACTTCCCATTTGTTCTGGTTTCTCCTCACTCTTGACCTTCAGTTGGATTCTCTTCACTCATTCTTTCAGCCTGCTGAGCTCCCTCTGTCCAGCACTGACCATTTCTCCTTCCCTCACTTTCCTGCCATCCAACAACCTTCACCACAGCCCCTGGTGCAATGGCAACTGCTCATGTATGGAGCTGACACTTGGCTGTCAGTGAGCACTGACATCTAGGAGCTTCCTCCCACCACAAAACTTCCTCCCAAGGCCTGCAGGGAATTCACTTGCTGGGTTTTCACCCACTGTCAGCTCCTGTCTCTGAGGATCTAAGTGCAACACACTCCCTGCAGCTGTCTGTGTGCTCCCAGCACCACTCCATATCCAGCTGCCAGAAATCAAGCCCCCAGCAGCCATGGGCAGGGGACCACTCTCTGCCAGGCAGCCTGAGCAGGAGAACTGCAGAGATGCAGAGTGCTCAGCCCCTCCAGCTGTAAGGCAGAAACTTTCCAGGTGGGACAAGAATTTAGTAAATGGCTCCTAGTCTCTGGCCTGGCAGAGCAGCAGCCAGGCCCAGACACAGCCCCTGCAGGAGATGGCAGCTTTTTGCCCTCCTCTGCCTCACCCCCCACACACAGAGCCAGAGACACAGCTACAGGAGGCAAACACAGTCTGAGCAGATGCAGAAGCAGCACTCCTGACTATCAGCCACTGAACCAGGACACCCAAACTAGAGGACTTCAGGGGCAGTGGCAGGAAGGGCATCAACTCAAGCAGCAGTGAGATTTGAGAGCAAGGCTAGAAACAAAGTCAGGACCAAAAGGAATCAGTGAGAGCAGAAGCAGATCTGAGCCATTTTTCAATATGGAATCCTAGAATGAGTTGAGCTGGAAGGGACCTTAAGGCTCATCCAGCTCCAACCCCTGCCATGGGCAGGGACACCTCCACCAGCCCAGGCTGCTCAAGGCCTCATCCAGCCTGGCTCTGAACACCTCCAGGAAGGAGGCAGCCACAGCCTCCCTGAGCAGCCTGTGCCAGTCTCTCCCCACCCTCACTCTCAACAGTTTCTTCCTCATCTCCACTCTCAATCTCCCCTCCTCAAGCTTCAATCTTGTCCTATCCCTCCCAGTCCCTGTCAAAAGTCCCTCTCCAGCAGTCCTGTTGGCCCCTGCAGGCACTGGGAGGCTGAGGCTGCCTTTAGCTCTTGATGAAGATACCAAAGGCAGCAGAGCAAACTGGCAGGGGCTCAGCACACACACTGCAACAGATTCTGTGAGGGCAAAACAGGTTCAAAACCTCAACCTAAAGCAAACCCAGTTAAATGTTGCAGTTCTTGAGTTAGTAAAGATAAACACAGCAAATATTAGGGAGCACAAAATCTCCTCCCCCCCTGCAGAGTGCTGCCACAGCACAGCTGGGCCGCGGGGCTGGGGCTGCTCCGTCTGCCTCCCCTCACCAACAGCCCCTGCAGGGAGTGCTGCCAGCTGCAGAGTCCTTCCAGCCTCCTCTCACTCACCTTCTCTTCAGAGTCACAGCTCTTCAGGCTTGCATTGCTTAGTGATTCTGAGGTGGCTGCAGGCTCGGGTGGGATATTGACACCGTTGGTGCCACTGCTGAGAACTGCAAAGAGGAATGGGAAGTTGGCATCAGTTCTGCAGGTGTTGAGGCTGCCCTCTGAAGGTTCCTGCAGCTAACTCTAGAACATCACCTCCAGAGCTCCCACAGCACTTGGCAAGAGACAGGAGGACTACAATGCAAACCTCTTAGCACAACTAAAGCTCCAAATGCAGAAAATGCCAGCAGCAAAATGCAGAAATAAAAGCAGTCACTTCATGCAAATGCTGCAGCAGTTCACTCCAAGCAACCACCACAGGCCACTCTCTGACTGCTCACAGCCCACAGAGCTCCTCCATGACCTGATCCAGTGCCTCACACACTGAACCCCCACAGAAAACTCACAGCCCAATATTAAGTCCTCTGCAGAGTTCAATTCGTGCTCACAGGCAGGCCAAGAACTGTTTGGTCCTGTGCCAGGTTCTGCAGGAACTGCTCATTCAGCTCAACACCTCAGCAACAGGAGGCAGGGAAGCAGCAGTTTAGGGGACACAGCCTAAGGAGTTTCTGTGCTTTAGCTCCCAGTTTTCAGCCATGCCTGTTCCTCTGAGCTCTGCCACAGTCCACAGCCACACAGTCTGCACCATGTCTATGACCAGAGCTGAGAACTACAACTGCAGCTCCAAAATGGTCCCCAGGCCCAGAGACACCTCCCTCTGCTCTGGGCACTTGGCATCAGCATACAGCTGGCTGCAGGCTCCCACTGCTGTGCACTGAGCAGCAGCAGAGTGTCACACCGTGGGCAGTGCTGCCACTGCAGAGCTGCTAACCCCCACCTTTGAAAGCCTTTTCACTGCAAAGCCCAAACATGGACTGAGCAGAGCCAGAGGCCTGGCAGAGTCCTACCCACCCATGGACACTGCACACCAAAAGGAGAAACTCAAGGAAAAGCAGATGCTGAGCAAAAAGTGCTGCACCCCACAGCTGCTGTGCTCCTGCTCTCCCCTCACACTGCAGAGCAGGAGCTTTATTTACCCATCTGAGAGAAGGCTTTGGGCTGTGGGGCCTGCAGCACCGCTGGGCGCAGCACACTGCGCTGCTGCTCCTTCGGCTTCTGGCTGGGGACACCTGCAAGGACAAAGCTGTTTCAGGAGCTAGAAAGCTTGAAAGACCACAACAATTCAGCTTCATTTAATCTCAGCAGCATCCAACAGAGCACACAATGGAAAATCAGACTTTGAAAAAGCTTCTGCACCTTTCTTCCCCACCCCTGGCTCAGGCTGGACACAGAAGTCACTGAGCAAAGAAGAACTTCCCAGCCTTAGAAGACCCTTTCAGACAGATCCTCTGCCTCAGCCAGGAGAGCAAAGCAGGAGGGGCTGGGAGTGACTCAGACATAAGTCCAAATGGAAGAGAAAGGAGTAGTCCCCTGGCAATCCTATCCATCCACTGACATCATTCCACTGCACACTGAAAAGCTTTTCTGCTCCTGCCAAGTAAGACATCTCCTGGCAGAGGGACACAATTTGTTCCTTTCTTCATACACCCAAACCTCTTTGCAGTGTAATCAGCTCAGGGGTCCCTGCCTGGCTTTCAGAATGAACTTGGCCTCCTATACTGAGATATTACAACTCTTCCATTCCACTCTTGAGTAAAGAACTAACTTAGCCTAATAACAACCCCCTGAAAAATCTTATCATCAAGCCCAGAAGGTTCAGGCAGTGCCAGAAGGTTCTGTGCTCTTCACTAGTAAAGGTGAGCTCTGATCCCACACCACTCACTGCAGCACAAGTAACTATGAGCACTTAGCTGATCAGAGGGCTGAGGGAGCTGGGGGTGCTGAGTCTGGAGAAGAAGAGGCTGAGGTGACCTCATTGCTCTCTGCAGCTCCCTGAGAGGAGGCTGCAGGCAAGTGGGGGGTGGGCTTTGCTTCCTAGGATCAGAGGATAGGAGAGGAAAGGGCCTGGAATTGTGCCAGGGCAGGGTTAAGTTGGAGAGGAGGAAAAATGTCTTTGGTGCCATAGTGGACAGGGACTGGCAGAGGTGGCCCAGGGAGGTGGTGGTGTCCTCATCCCTGGAGGTGTTCCAGAACCCTGTGGCCATGGTTTGGTGCTGGCCTGGATGGTCCTGGAGGCCTTCTCCAACCCAGACAACTCTATGAATATTCTGCATCTTTTAGGCCATCCAGACTGAAAGGACAACTGAGCTCTAACAACTTTCCTGAGTCCAAACATCCCTGGCAGCTCAAACCCATCACTACTCTTCCTGCAAACCACATTGAGGCTCTCTTGCTCTCTCTAGAAAAAAATCAATCATCAAAACCCCAAAAACTCAGCTCACAGCCTCCATGACCAAACAGTTCTGTGCTGCTTTTTATCCTCTGCTTTCTAAGCAGCTGCTAATTAATGTCTCCCAATTAATTTCTCTCCCATGCTGGCCAGGTCTGCATCAAAGAGCTTTTGCTGTAGGCTGTGCCCAGGCTGAGCAGCCAGGCCTCTGTTAGTGCACTCCTGGAGCATCCCCTGAGCATTCCCTTTGCTTTGCTCTGCTCTGCCAGCAAAGGAACTGAGTCCTTTCAGCCCAGGATCTAAGAACTCAAAGCAGTCACAGCTGAGAGACACACTTCAGAAACGTCTGCCTGGCCCAAGGCAAGGTCAGAGATGCCTGCACACAGCACAGAGGGCAGGGCAGTAAGAGATTTCCTCTGCATGACCACAGGCATGGCCACCTGCAGCTACCTGTGAGGGAACTCCTCAGTAGGTCACAGAAAGGGTTGGGTTGGAAGGGACCTGAGAGATCATCCAACTCCAACCCTCTGCCAGGGGCAGAGACACCTCCACCAGCAGAGCTTGCTCCAAGCCTCATCCAGCCTGGCCTTGAACAGCTCCAGGCAGGAGGCAGCCACAGCCTCCCTCAGCAGCCTGTGCCAGTCTCTCCCCAGCCTCATTCTCAACAAATTCTTCCTCCTCTCCACTCTCACCCTCCCAGCTCAAAGCCATTTTCCCTCATCCTGACACTCCCAGCCCTTGTCCAAAGTCCCTCCCCAGCTCCCCTGGAGCTCTTTAGATACCACAAGGCTGAGTACTCCCCAGGCTTCACAACCCCAACTCTCCCAGCCTGTCCCCACGGCAGAGCTTCTCCAGCCTCTGAGCATCTTGGTGGCCTCCTCTGATGGCTCTGCAGCAGCTCCATGTCCTCCCCCTGGTCTGTGTGCTGCTGCAGAGCACGCTGGGCTCACCTGCACTGGGGGCCTGCCCATGGATAAGGATCGGAGGCTTCAGGCGGAATCCGCTGCTCTTCTCCTCTAGGAGCAAAGGGCAGAGTGAGGAGCACAGAGCTGCAGCAGCTCACACACACACAGCCCTGACCCCACTCTCTGCCCACAGCAGAACCAGGCAGAAGGGGGCACAAATAGCCCAAAGCCTCAGATGCCCACAGAACAATTCCCACCTGTGCCAAAAAGCAGCCTGAGCTGCCCCTGCCCTGCCAGCACAGCAGGCAGCCAAAGGCCAGCACAGCCTGTGGCAAGGAAATGAAAACACAGCTAACACAGTAATGATGTCAACCAGAATACAGAGAGGAAATAACACTGAAAAGATACAGAAAAGGAGTTTAAAATAAAAAAAAAAAAAGACATTAAAAAGATTAAAAATAATAAAAATTAAAATAAATTTTAAGTAACTTTTCACCTCCCTCCCAGAAAATTGAGGCTGATAGAAGAAAACTCAAGAAATGCTGGAGAAAAGGTCTCAGGGAGAAGGTGCTCATCTGGAGGGTGCATGTGACAAACCATACACCAAACTCTGTAGAGATCTTTGGTTATGGTACTCAGCTGATCATCTGCAAACCTAAACCATTGCTGCTGCAGAAGTGTCTGCAGCTGCTCGCTGGAGATCTGTGATACAGACCCAGGCCTGCAGGGAAGCAGGAAGGAGATAAAGGAGAAGCAAGGATATGCTGACATCAGCAACAAAAAGGGGTCTGCTGAGCAGAGGTGAGAAAAGCTGTGCAGGATCTTCATCTCAGATAACCATTCCAGACCACCAGGGTTGGGACTGGGGTGGAGAATGGGAAATAGCTCTGTTAATGAACTCCAAAAACCACCTGCAATAACCCTGCCTCCCGTCACGAATATGCCTGCTCTGGGGACAGAGACTGCAGCTTGTGCCAGCATGGGGGGTGCAGGGCTGATGGAGCCATCCTGCCTGGGGGTGCAGGGCTGATGGAGCCTCCTGCCTGGGGGTGCAGGGCTGATGGAGCCATCAGGTGCAGGGCTGTGCTAGTTTGAAGCTAGCCAGAATGTTTTGGTGAGAAGAATTAGATCATAGGCTAAGAAATGAAAACAATGGTGTCTACCTCCCTCACAGTCTTGCTGGGATGTGTAAAGAAGAAAGGCCAAACAAAGATTAGGGCACTTGGCTTGGGCACTTCGTNGGCTGGCAGAGCCATCCCACCTGGGGGTGCAGGGCTGATGGAACCCATCCAGCCTGGGGGTGCAGGGCTGATGGAACCATCCTGCCTGGGGGTGCAGGGCTGATGGAACCATCCTGCCTGGGGGTGCAGGGCTGATAGAGCCATCAGGTGCAGGGCTGATGGAACCATCCTGCCTGGGGGTGCAGGGCTGATGGAACCACCCTGCCTGGGGGTGCAGGGCTGATGGAGCCATCCTGCCTGCAGACAGTGCTGTAATCAAACACAGCTACTGTAGAACCCTGCAGGAGGTTTGGGGTTCATTTTGCAGGTCAGTTTCTGGCACCCCAGATGGGACACTCTGTCCTGCTGTGTGATCTGCTGAGACTGGGATCCCTCAAGGCACCTCCCAGAGATTTTTGGGGAGGACTCCCCAGCTCATACAGCCCAGCACAGGGCAGACAAGGACCATCAGTGCCAAACAGGTATGGGAAAAAGGGGATCCTGTTAGTCGTGCAGGATGCTCGGTGCAAGGAGAGCAGTTGCAGTTGCTCTCCCCTGGGTAAAAAGGCCTTAGGTGGTGGACTAATGGGTCCCTGAAACGAGCTAAGGGCCCTGCAGAAGCACAGGGAAGGTTATTCCGCGGTACAGAAAGTGAAGTTCGAGCCAGAGCGCCGAAAGTATCAACCGTGCGAGTGCCAGCGAGAGGCAGCACCGCCCAGGAAGCGAGTGCGGAGTCTTGACCTGCGCTGCCGCCGCTGGGGAGAGGCAGGGCCAGAGCGAAGGCGAAGCCAAAGGGAGCGAATGAGGCTGAGCTCGGGTTCTATTTCTTCTCTCTTTCTCCCTCCTGTACGGGCGAGGGGGGATGGGGATCTCAGGAGGAGGTTTAAGACGTTTTTTCCTCTCCCCCTTCTTCCAAGCGGAAAGGGCGGGAGGGGTTGGGGTCTCTGATCAGCTGCTGCCGATGCGGCTGGTCAATGCTTTTAACTGCTAACTGACCTGCGGTACTGTGATCTTGGTGCTGAGCTAGGGCCAGCATGGGAATGTGTTTGGGTAAAAGACAGCCTGAGAGAAAGCTTTGTGTTTTTTTTTCCTCCTGCCTAAATTGTGGTGAAAACCAATATCTTACAAGGGATGAAGAAATGGCTGTCAGGAGTAAGACCTGTGCTGTTACCTACTGCAGAACTCTGCAGGAGTTTGGGGGTTCATTTTGCAGGTCATAAGAGATGGGCACTGAATTCTGTTGCAGTCTTCTGGCACCACTCCCAAAGCATTTAGCAGTTTGGAGGTTTGTTATCTGAATTACCTCCAGCAAGCAGGAGATCAAGCAAGGAAGCGAGCAAGAGAGCAGCTCTGAGACCAGAATCATCCCCACCTCTGCACCAGCCCAGAGACCAGAACCATCCCCACCTCTGCACCAGCCCAGAGACCAGAACCATCCCCACCTCTGCACCAGCCCAGAGACCAGAACCATCCCCACCTCTGCACCAGCCCAGAGACCAGAACCATCCCCACCTCTGCACCAGCCCAGAGACCAGAACCATCCCCACTTCCCTCCTCCCAGACAGGGTTTCAGTTCTGAAGTGCCAGAATCTTTGGGCTGTGCCAGCAGCGAGCTGAGCAGCAGCAGAGGGAGGAAGCTCACCTGGCTCTGAGTCCGAGTTGCCTGCAGAGGGCTCGCAGAAGCTGGAGGGCATGAAGACGTTGTTCTTGGTTACTGCAGCAGGCAAGAAGAGAGCTGAGTTATTGCTAACGCTAAAGCCTGCCCCCAGCCATCCTGAGGCTGCAAAGGCAACAATTTGTTTTCCAATCATCTCTTTGACTTTAGTTTTAGCTTCTAAACTAAAGCAGCCTCAGCCACAGATGCACACAGGTCACTACTCAGGAAATCCTCCTAAATGTCTCCTGAAACTGAGGAATCATGGAATGGCTCAGGTTGGAAAGGACCTCAGAAACCATCTGCTGCAACCCTCTGCCGTGGGCAGGGACACCTCTCAACTAGGCTCAGCTGCTCAAAGCCTCATCCAAGCCAGCCAGGAGGCACCCACAAGCTCCCTGGGCAGCTTGTGCCAGGGTCTCCCCACCCTCACACCGAAGAGCTTTCTCCTCAGCTCCACTCTAACCCTGCTCTGCCTCAGCTCCAAACCATTCTCCCCCAGCCTCTATCTAGACACTCTCAGGAAAAGTCCTTCTGCAGCCTTCCTGGAGGATCCCTTCAGGTACTGGAAGGTACTCAGAGGTCCCCCTGGAGTCTTCTCCTCTGTGGCCAAGAAGGCCAACAGCATCTGGGGGTGGATCAGAAGGGCAGTGGTCAGCAGGTAACAGAGTTTCTCCTGCCCCTCTGCTCTGCCCTGGTGAGGCTACATCTGGAATGTTGTGCCCAGCTGTGGGCCCCTCAGGGAACTGCTTGAGAGAGTCTGCTTGGGGCAGAGCAGCTGGAAACTGCCTGATGGAAAAGGCCCTGGGGTGCTGGCTGGCAGCAGCTGAGCATGATCCAGGGTGTGCCCAGGTGGCCAAGAAGGCAGCAAGCCCCTGGCCTGGATCAGCACTGGGGTGGACAGCAGGAGCAAGGCAGGGATGGTGCCCCTGTGCTGGCACTGTCAGGCCACAGCTTGAGTGCTGATGTCAGTTCTGGGTGCCAAAGGGTAAGAAAGACATTGAAGGGCTGGAGGGGTCCAGAGAAGAGCAATGAGGGTGGTGAGGGGTTGAGAGGGCATCGTATGAGGAGAGGCTGAGGAGGCTGAGACCTCATTGCTCTCTGCAGCTCCCCAAGAGGAGGCTGCAGGCAGGTGGGGGTTGGACTCTGCTGCCTGGGATCAGGGGACAGGAGGAGAGGAAATGTCCTGAAACTGTGCCAAGGAAGGGTTAGGTTGGAGAGGAGGAAAAATGTCTTTGGTGCCAGAGTGGTCAGACACTGGCAGAGGCTGCCAGGGAGGTGGTGGAGTGCCCATGGCTGGAGGTGTTCAAGCAG
The DNA here is from genome assembly GCA_013400475.1 of Tricholaema leucomelas. Taxonomy (NCBI): domain Eukaryota; kingdom Metazoa; phylum Chordata; class Aves; order Piciformes; family Lybiidae; genus Tricholaema lacrymosa; species Tricholaema leucomelas. The sequence goes on from WAAF01008540.1 coordinate 129,323, forward strand.
CTGTAGATGTGCTTCAGGACCAGGCTTAGTGGCCATGGTAGTCGGGTTGCAGTTGGACTCCATTTCACCCTTAATGATTCTTTGACAGCAGAAACCTCCTAAGCTGCACACCAGAAAATGCAGACCTGAGGCAGGTGAGACTCTTCCCCTGCCCAGCACTGGCAACATGAAATGAGAACACTGTGCCCATAAACCAGCAGCAGCCACACTGCCTGCCATGGTCACCACTGCCTTACAACTCCAAGCAGCACAGGCAGGTTCCCACTGCTCAGGCACCCTTCCCAAGCAGTCTCTTTTCTAGTTTTTCTCTTCTTATCTCAACAAGGATGATAGAAACAGAGTTGTGACATCTCCAAAAGTGCCCCAAGCACTGACAATTTAACTGAAACAGTTCTTATCAAAGCCAAAAGCTTCATCTTGGCTGCTGGGAGAGAAGGCCTCGGGGTCAGAGGCTGCTGCTGCAAACACTCCTTCACCTACCCCCGCAGCAATTCTGTTGCCCTGGCAAACACAAGAGGCTGAGCATTGCCAGGTGACCCTGCTGGAACCCACTGAATCCTTCCCACTTTAGAAGGGGTGGGAGAAAATGAAAGGACCAGAACGACTTCAGCACAAGCTGAGACTGGGAAGAGATAAGTTTGGTACCAACCAAAGTGCTCACACCAAATCCAAAAGGCTTCTGGTAAATTCTTCACTTTAACATCACAAAATTAAAAGCAAACTACAAATGCAGCTGAAGTTACAGACTGGAGATGTCTTTAAATCATCAGCTCAGAGCCACTAAGGGCATCAGGTGGGAAGGGACCCTCCAAGGGCATCTTGGCCAACCCTCTGGCAGGCAGCAGGGACACCTCCCTCTGGAGCAGACTGCCCAGGAACCCAGCAAGGCTGAGCTTGAATGTCTCCAGGGATGGTCTCAGCCATATCTCTGGGCAGCCTGGGCCAGTCTCTCCCCGTCCTCACCGTGCAGAACTCCCTCCTGCTGCCCAGCTCTGCCCTGCTCCAGTTCCAAACCATTGCCCTCGGCCTATCCCCACAGGCCCTTCCAAACAGTCCCTCCCCAGCTGCCTGCAGGTCCCCTGCAGATACTGAAGTGCAGCTCTGAGGTCCTTCCAAAAGCATTTTGCTCTGAAGTGTGACATCTGCAAGCACTCTGCAAGCCTCTCCTCTGTTTCTACAGAATTGTCCTCACAGGCCCCTCTGACCAGTCCCTCCCAACCAGTCCCTCCCCAGCTCTCCTGCAGCCCCTTCAAGTTCTGTAAGGCTGCTCCAAGGTCTCCCTGGAGCCTTCTCTTCTTCAGGCTGCACAGCCCCAACCCTCCCAGCCTGTCCCCATGGCAGAAGTTCTCCAGCCCCCGGAGCATCTTCCTGGCCCGGTCTGGACCGTCTCCATCACGCCCATGCCTCTCCTGTGTGCTGTGGGCACAGCGCTGCAGCCGAGGTCTCACCTTTGGGCTTCATTGAACCTGCTCAGAGCCCACAGAAGCAGCCCAGGCACGAGGCTGTATGGTCCCAAGCCAAAAGGCAGCAGAGAGCAGCCTGCTGACAGGACTGGAGAAGCAGAAAGGGTCAGAAGGGCACTCAGCTCTCATCATTTACCTGACTGGGAAGGAGGGAACTGGGTTAGGGAGGAGGTTCTCTCCCGTTTCACAGGCGGGCAGTAGCTGCCATCCTCTCGGTCAGATTCTGCAGGAGAAGGCAATTAGAGACACAGCAAAATCCTGCAGACAGGGAGTGAGGGGGCTCAGGCTCACAGACCAGTCTCTTACCATCTCCATCTTCTGGACTCGACCCATCTGCTGATCTCTGAAATCAGAGGACAGGGATAGCACAGATCAGTCTCCCTGGGTGCACCCAAGGGCTTGGCTCGGCAGCCTGGGGGCTGCTCTGTGCTGCCACCGATGCACACCCAAGGCAAAGCTCTGCTCCGACTCTGTCAGGCAGATGGAGCCTCGCCTCACCCACACACTGCTCAGGACCACCTCCTCCCCGGGCAGCAGCAGCCTCAGGGGCTGGGACAATTCCTGCAGTATTTGGAAGATCTGAGAAGGACAATTTCAGTCACAGAGGTCCTCTGCCCAAAGCACTTCTGGCTGAGCTGCTGCCAGCTCCCTCACCAGAAGGGCAGCACTGCAGAGAGGCCTTTCAGAGCATGCTCTAGAAAGCAAGACCAAGCCAGCTTGGCAAGGCTCAGGGCAGAGTCTCCTGGCATCTTCTGTAATGCCAGGAACAAACCAGAAAGCACCACAGGCTCCAGCTCCCACAGTCTTCTGCAAGTATTTAACAGGAGTTCCACATCTCCCCTGAGGATCTGTAGGTCTCCTCCCTCCCACCTGCTGATGGACTTCCCTCTTTCCTGCAAAGCCATGCCCTGAGGCCTCCCTTCCCTGCAGCAGGTGACCAGGGCAGCATCAGCACTTCCCCTCATCACAAAACGTCCTACCACACCAAACCACTCCACAGTCCAATGCCACTCTCTCATCATACTCCTGCCCCAGGACACCCAGAGGGACTCACTCCCTTCACAGCCTCACTGCAGAACTTGGCTGGCTTGGAGAGCAACAGCAGCTCCTGGGGAGAGCTCACTGCAGCCCTGGAGCTCATCCTGCCCCACAGCGACAGGGCACCAGGATCAGGCAGCACACAACAGACTGCAGAGGGCTCTCATCTGACAGACCTCGGGCCGGAGAACAGCAGAGGGCACAAAGCTTTCCACTTGGCACTGCAGAGGCAGAGAGCATAGCTGGGCCTGACCTCAGCACAGCAGCCAGTGCCGACCACCCAACAGCTCTGTGCAGCTCAGCCCAGGGGGCTGATGGTTTGGCTGGCATCAGGGGAAGCACAGAGCCCTCCCTAGCACCCCACATGCACTCTGCTCCTGCTGATCCCTGCCCTCCTTGCACAGCTGCTGGAGCACTCCACACTGCTGGGAGATGACCTGACCCAGAACCTTGCCAACACACACTGGTTACCCACAAGACAAGGCTCAAATGGTGTCACCAGCAGCAGCTACCTATGTCTGAAGCCAGAGAGAAGACAACAAAACCACCTCTTCTGCACAGAGTGTTGGCAGAGTTGGTTTGAGCTCTTAGCAAACAATCCCAAAAGCAGAAGGGAACTTTGCCTGGAAAACTGCCCCAAAGGAGCTGGAGCTCTTCATGTGCAACCCCCCAGAACTAAGCTCAACAACTGAACAAGAGATTTTCCCTCAACCTCCACAACTTCTCCCTAGGATCAGGTGAGGGATGGAGAGGAAATGGCCTGAAGCTGTGCCAGAGGAGGGTTAGATGGAGAGGAGGAAATATTTCTTTGGTGCCAGAACGGTCAGACACTGGCAGAGGCTGCCCAGGGGGGTGGTGGAGTGCCCATCCCTGGAGGTGCTCAAGAACCCTGTGGCCATGGCACCTGGGTGGTTGGTTGGCCTGGATGATGGTGAAGAGCTTCTCCAACCCAGACATTTCTTGTCTCTGTGTTTCTGCACATGTCAGCATCAGTGACCTGTCAGGGCTGCTGCTTCAAAGCTGGCCCAGAACCTCTTGAACAGGAGTCCTGCTGACACCACCTGGCTTGGGCTAAGCAGCTTAAGTCCAGACCTTCCCTCTGGCCACTGCACTTTCATGTCTCAGCAACAGCACCTGCCTGTGCCTGCACAAACACCACCGAGTGCACAGCAACTGGAGAGTGCCTCCCTCCAGCCCTCACTCTTCCTTCCTCCATCTCCCCAAGACTCATGGCATGCCCTGCTCTGCTGAATCAGGGTGAGCACTCTGCAGAGACACCAAACTTCTCTGTGGGTCAAGAGAAGAGAGAGTTTCACTCTAAGAAGCTGAGCTAAGGTGAAGGCTGCTTGGCAGTGGCACAGGAGAGCCAGGTCCTGTCTGCACCGAGCGCTGCCCAGGTCCAGCAGTGTAAATGGATGGAGTAAGGTTCAGGAGGTCTGCTGGGTACAGCCAGCAACTGCTGCACACAGACCCCTAAGAATGGGCTGGGTTGGAAGAGACCTTCAAGATCATCCAGTTCCAGCCCTCTGCCCTGGGCAGGGACCACCTCCCACCAGCCCAGCTTGCTCCAGGCCTTCAACACCTCCAGGCAGGAGGCAGCCTCAGCCTCCCTGGGCAGCCTGTGCCAGTCTCTCCCCTCCCTCACACTCAACAATTTCTTCCTCCTCTCCACTCTCACCCTCCCCTCTCCCAGCTCAAAGCCATTGGCCCTCAGCCTGGCACTCCCAGCCCTTGTCACAAGTCCCTCCCCAGCTCTCCCAGAGCCCCTTCAGGTACTGCAAGGCTGCTCTAAGGTCTCCTTGGAGAGCAGGGCTCAAGAGCCCCAACTCCCCAGGCCTGTCCCCAGAGCAGAGGTTCTCCAGCCATCATCTTCCTCAACAGCATCTTTGGTTCTTCTGTTCCCTGCAGTTCTGGGTTAGCTGGGCTAAGGTTTTCTGCTCTGTAAGATCAAGTCAGAGCTAACCCCCACTTGCTGCAGCCCTTCTGGTGAGTGCAGCTCTCCTGGCCAGTCCCAGGGTACAGGGAGCTACCTGAGTCTGACTGCACTTCTCAGCTGTATTTTAAAGCACTAATCCCTGAAAACTTTAACCTTTTAAACCCCAACAACCCCTAAAGAGGCAGCAGCAGGTCACCAAGTAGCACTCAGGACCCCAAGAGGTGCTTCACCTCCAGCTCTTTGTACCTCAGGACAATCCATTCTGTGCTGGCTTTACTTGAAATGGATCATCCTGGGAAAATGTCCACCAGTGCCAGGAAAGGGCACAGGAACTGCCTGGAGCAGCCTCAACAGGTACAGATCTGTCAGAGTAACTGCCCTGAACGTGTGGTGACAGTGAGTGACACTCAGCTGCACCAAGGCGACACCTGCAGGACCCCCCAGCAGGGCTGCACGGCAGCAGACAGGCACTCACCCAATGTGAGTGCACCACAGGCAGAAGCCCAGGCAGGCTCAGAGCTCACCCCCCCACCCCCTGCCATGGGCACGGACACCTCCCAGCTACATTAGGCCTCGCCCAAGGTGTCCCTGAGCGCGCTCAGGGAGGGAGCATCCACAGCCTCCCAGGGCAGCCTGTGCCAGAATCTCACCACCCTCGTGCTGAAGAACATCTTCCTCAGCTCCAGTCTCACCCTGCTCTCCCTCAGCAACAAACCATTCCCTCTTGGTCTGCCTCCAGACACCCTCCTGAAAGTCCCTCTGCAGCCTTCCTGGAGGATCCCTTCAGCAGCTCTGAGGTCCCCCTGGAGTCTTCTCTTCCCCCAGCTCACAGCACAGGTCTGTTAGCAGCTCGAGCAGCTTCTACTTCAAGGTTCTGATTTTCCCCCCCAGTACCCCAACTAAAATTTCTGCTTTAGTACCTTTCTTGCTGTTCTGACCTGCCCAGCACCCCACAGGCTGCCAGGGCAAGCTCCTGTCTGCAGTGGGAACACAAGAGCCTGTCTGTTGGCTCTGCCACGCTGCAGTGGGGCTCAGGGGAAAGGAGCAACCCTCCCCAGGCTGCCTGAAGCAAGGCCCTCAGCTGCAGCCCCCTCCCTGGCTGGAGAGGACTCTGACCCTCAGCAGACGCAGCCTACGCTCCACAGGTGGAAGTTCCTCTCTGATGTGTTTTCTGTAATCACTCCACGAGGAAGGCCCAAACTGCATTTGCACTAAACTGGAGCAATGGCCTTGGGGACTGATGCTGGGGACCACAGAGCCAGACAGGTACTGAGCTGCACCACCTTGAGTTAAGTGCAACATCTCCTCTGGTGGAAGAGGCCTTTTCCTTTCATGCCCTCGACAGCAGAAGTACTTGGGAGGTCCACACTTACCCCTGCCAGTGCTTGTTGAATAGGAGCAAGCTGAGCTTCAGAAGCAGGACTCTTGGTAGCACTGCCCGAGGCAAGAGCGGGAGCAGGGTGCTCAGAGTCGTGCCCACCAGCTGATTCTGTGTGACCCAGACCAGGGCGGGGGTCCTCACCCGAGTCCAACAAAGCTTTCTGCTCTGCAGGACACTGGGAGCAGAAAAGATAAGGTCCCTTCAGTGCCAGGCTGGTCGGGAGAGAGCAGCTGTCCTGCTGAGAGCATCTGCAGCCCCTCTTCAGAGCCAAGGAATGGGGGAGCTGGAAGGGATCTCTGGAGATCATTCAGCCCAACCCCCTGCCAGAGCAGCATCACCCAGGGCAGGGCACACAGAACACAGCCAGGTGGGTCTGGAAAGGGTCCAGAGAAGGAGACTCCAGCACCGCTCCAGGGCTCTGCCACCCTCACAGCACAGCAGCTCCTCCTCATCTTTAGATGGAACTTCCTATGCTCAGCTGTATGCCCACTGCCTCTTGTCCTGCCACTGGGCACCACTGAGAAGAGCCTGGCCCCATCCTCCTGCCACCCACCCTTAGATATTTGTAAGCACTGATCAGGTCCCACTCATCCTCCTCCTCTGCAGGCTCACCTGGAGCCTGTCCCCATGTCAGAGCTGTTCCAGTCCCCCCAGCACCTCAGTGTCCCTCTCCTCCTGCCATGGCTCTTTGTCCACCTTGAGCTGGGGTGCCCAGAGCTGAACACAGTCATTTCTATCCTGCCAGGACTGACACCAGTTAGCCACACACAGAGCAGAGCTGCTGACTGACCTGGCAGGGGGGACCCTCCCCTCCTCACAAAGCATCAAATGCACCTTCCTGACAGCTAATGAAAACGAGGGCAACCCTGGGGCCTGGGGCTTTAGGTCCCTCTCTCAAGGCCTGAAGGAGAGCTCCTTGCTTTTACTCCAGACTCAGCCACGATTAAACAGTTAAGGCAAATAACAAAGCAGGGGCCAGGCTCTTCCCATGGGGGCCCAGTGACAGGGCAAGGGGCACTGGGGACCAACTGGAACACAGAAGTTCTGCCTCGGTATGAGGGCAAGGACTGTTTGGTGTGAGGGTGCTGGGGGCTGGAGCAGGCTGCCCAGAGAGGTTCTGGAGTCTCCTTCTCTGAAGACTTTCAAGACCCAGCTGGATGTGTCCCTGTGTGCCCTGCTCCAGCATGGGGGTTGGATTCTATCTTCAGAGGTCCCTTCCAACCCCTACCTTCTGTCTCTGTGACCTGTCCCTCACTGCTGTTCAGACCCTGTCTGAGGGAGGGGGGGCAGATGATAAAGTCCTCCCCAGGAGTCCATTCCTCTGACCTTCACACAAGGCACAATCCTCTCATCCTCACCCTGGAGGAGCTGAAAGCACTACCCACGAGTTATCTGCCCCAGGTCTGCACATCAGAGAGGGAGGAGGTAAGAGGCTGCCCAGTGCACACCAACACTGCCTGCTGCTTGCTAAGCTCTGGCCAGGCTCCTGCCATTTGCTCAGGTCATTTAGTGCCACAGGTCCCCACCTGTGGGACAAACATGAAGCATTTCCATCTTCTGCACACGTCTGAGGGAGGAGAACGTGAAAGGCTTTGAGCCTGCACAGCAGCAGCGTGCTAAAGACCTCACTTGTGGCCCACGGACAATACCCAGGTCAAAAGACACTTCCAGATGCAAGCTGTGGGCCAAGCCTCCTGGTGCCTCGTGGGGAAGCACCTGGAGACTGAGGCAGCTAAGCAAAGGTGTCCCTCAGGAGCACACAACCTCAGCTTGCTCTCAGCAGAACAAAGAGAGCCTGAAGCTGCTCTCTGTGTGTCTCGCACTGCTGCCCTGGCTGAGGAGCTTGTTCCTGATGCCCTAAGCAGCAGCCTCACAGGGACGATGGTTTCATACTCAAACCTTCCTCTGCTGGCCCAGAGGCAGCAGAATGAAGCTATGCCAGGGGAAGTCCAGTTTGGACCTTCAGGAAAGGTTCCTCACCAAGAAGGTGGTGACTGCAACAGACTCCCAGGGAAGTGAGCCTGGCTGCAAGCCTGGCAGTGCTCAGGGAGGGGCTGCAGTACACTTCCAGTAATGTAGTTTAGGTAAGCTCTAGGAGGTGCTGGTTTGAGACTAACTGGAGTATTTTAATGAGAAAAATTAGATTATAGGCTGTGGGAAGGAACGACTGAGGCTGGCTGCTGCACTCGTGGGCTCACTGAGACTTACTACACCAAGGACACAACCAGAGACAAGAGAGTGAGAGCCTCTGCCACAGTTTGCTGCCTGTTTCCTCCCTGGGCTTCTGCTGTTCTGCCTGGATCTGTGTAACCCAAGCAATCATTCTGCTTCTAAGGCCCTGGCTGATCCTCCCAAGTCACCTTGCATGTAAGGCAGACTCTGGGATAAGGTAGAGGGGTGGAAAGAAGGTGGAAGGGTGGTTGGGAGCCCCTCCTGGGGCTCTGGTTTCTGGGAAGGGAGTTGTGTTTCTGCATTACCCTTAACTTGTGTGTTTCTGTGCACAGCTGTACATGTTTGTGGTCTGTGGTAAAGATCTGCTGTGTATTGTGCTGAGCTGTGAACATAAAGCTCCATCCTTTAACTTCCAGCTGGCAGAGTCCAGGCTGGGTGATTTCACAGGAGTGGGGGGCAGGTAACTCCTAAACCACCACAAGAAGTAGAGAATTGGACTTGATGACCCTTATGGGTCCCTTCCAACTTGAGACATTCTGTGGCCATGGCCCAGCTCTGTGCAGAAGAGGGAAGAGCAACCTCAGCTGTCAGCTGCAGCTGGTAAATGCTCAGGGGCTGAAGCTCTCCAGCAGGGACTTCACACAGAAGCAATTCCTACAGGACAGCAACCCAGGCACTGCCCTCAGCAGGCTCTCTTCAGGGCAGTTACTCAAGCTTTACACCTTGGCAGTAAGGCTTAGAACAGTCAGGGTGTGCTTGCTGGGGATGGCATCAGGTAAAGCTGAGGCTGCTACAGCTTTTGTGTTTTCCAAGTGTTCTGCTCCTGACAGACCCAGCACTGGCCTAAAGCCACACAGAGCCAGAGGGAAGAGTTCAAGGAACATTTGGTTTGTCATCAGTGTTTAAAACAAGTCCAGCACTCTGCTGTTCTCACCCCCCTGGCTCAGGAAGGCTGTTTGGAACTGGCCACAGTACCTACAGCTCCTGGGTGCTGCTCACACCAATGGAGAGGAACACCTGAGGCCGTGGCAGCTGATACCCAGCACTGCTCAGCCTCGCTCCGAGCCGAGCCTCATCCAAGCTCACAGATGCCAAACGTCCCTCAGGCTGCTTCCTCCTCTTCAAGGGGAGACAGCGACAGAGAAGCACAAGCACCAAGCCCTCAGTCACCTGCACCACAGCAGCACAGCCCTGATCTGTCCCATGCTTACAGACAGTTCTCTGCCCCTCTCACTCCAGCCTCCCAAACACCTCACCCCCACAGAGAGCCACAAAGGTGCTGAGGGGACTGAACAGCTGTGATGGGGAAAGGCTGAGAGAATTGAGGCCTTTTAGTCTGGAGAAGAGCAGCCTGAGAGGGACCTCATCAATGCTGAGCAACACCTCAAGGGTAGGCATCAGGAGGATGGCAGCAGGCTCTGTTCAGTGGTGCCCAGTGACAGGACAAGGGGCAGTGGACACATAAGGAATGGAACAGAAGAGTTCCACCTAAACATGAGGAGGAGCTTCTTTTATTTAAGGGTGCTGGAGCCCTGGAGCAGGCTGCCCAGAGAGGTGCTGGAGTCTGCATTTCTGGAGACTTTCAAACACACCTGGCCTGTGTGACCCTGCCTTGGCAGGGGGGTTGGACTCTATCTCTAGAGGTCCCTTCCAATCCCTACCACAGTGTGAGACCTCTCTCCCACACCTCTTCACTCCTGTCAAACCCTCTCTGTCCACGGGACCAGAGGCAGCTCACCTGCACTGAGCATGGGAGGCAGCTGGGTCCCAGAGGCAGGTTTCTGGTTTTCAGGAAACATGCAGAATGGATTTGACATCCAAACCTCTGCCACCTTGTCAGCAGCCACCAGAACCTGCAAGCCCTCCCCTGGGGCATCAGAAGAGAGCAGAGAGCACAGCCAAGCTTTGCTTGGTTTCCCTTCCTCCAGCACCAGGCCACTGCCACAGAGGTGACAGCAGCAGGACTGACAGACTCCAACTGCTGTACAGGTGATGGAGCTCATCCTGCTGTTATCCACAAAGCCTCTGAAGAACCCAGGAGGGACACAAGGTGGGGAATGGGACACTACAAAGTAGCGTGGAAACTGCTGACAGCTATAACCAGAACAGTGCTGAGTGATGGGGCTGAGGGGGATCATCCTTGGACACAGCCAGAAAGAACCTTGGGATGAGCCAACAGCCAGCAGGGAACAGCTGGGAAAGTGCAGACAGACACTGGGGCTGGAGAGCACCACGGAAATTCAGGGCCCATAAGGATCAAAACAGTGCACAGGGAATCCCCCCAGCAGCAGCCTGTGCCCATCACCCCTTGCCTTCTCAGGGCACTCCTGGCACAAGGGGAGTCCACACCCTCCTGGCTGCCACCATGGTGATGAGTGGTCCTGGCCAATGGTGATGAAGGCTCCCTTGAGCCTTCTCCCCTCCAGGCTGAACAACCTCTCAGCCTTTCCTCACCTGGCAGAGAGCTTCCAGGCCTCTGACCATGCTCCTGGGCCCTTCTCTGGACACTTTCCAGAGCATGGTGGGGACCAAAACTGCACCAAGGCTCCAGGTGTGGGCTGAGCAGGGCTGAGCAGAGTGGGACAATGACTTCACCTCTGCTGGTGATGCAGCTCAGCATCCTGCTGGCTCTGTGCCCCTGCAGCTCACTGCTCTCATGCTGAGCTTGCTGTGCACCAAGACCCCAGGTCCCTTCCCACAGGGCTGCTCTCAGCCAGGCAGACCTCAGGCTGAGGGTTATGTGCGAGCGGTTTGAATCGCCGCAGCTCAGAACACCTCCAAGCAGGCTCAGTAAGCATGCATCAGATTTTTGTCATTCTTGTAGTATGTGGTAAGCAGTTTTGGAATCAGAGCCATAAAATGGTGGGGGTTGGAAAGGACTTTTGGAGATCAAATCCAAGACTCTGCCAGGGCAGGGTCACCCAGGGCAGGGCACAGAGCAACACATCCAGGTAGGGCTTGAAAGACTCCAGAGAAGGAGACTCTACAACCTCTCTGGGCAGCCTGCACCAGGCCTCCAGCACCCTCACACCAAACAAGTTTCTCCTTAAACTGAGATGGAACTTCCTGAGTTCTAGCTTGTGCCCCTTGTTTCTGGTTCTGTCACTGGGCACCACCAAAATGAGCCTGGCACCTTGCCCCCACCCCTCAGATATTTACAGACATTGCTCAGGTCCCCTCTCAGCCTTCTCCTCTCCAGACTAACCAGCCCCAGGGCTCTCAGTCTTTCTTCACAGCAGAGATGTTTCAGCCCTTTCAGCATCCTCATCACCTCTCCAGCAGATCTCTGTCCCTCTTGAACTGGGGAGCCCAGAACTGGACACAGCATTCCAGCTGTGGTCTCACCAAGGCAGAGCAGAGTGGGAAGAGAACCTCCTAGACCTGCCAGAGGTGCAATAAGCAACAGAACCCTCAGAAATCTGAAAGCCAGGAGCTTGTTGTGGCAGACAGTGTCAAAGGCTTTGTGTTCCTGGAAGGACTACACCTGGGGAGCTGGCAGGTGCCACTGTTCCTCCTCATGATCCACCCTCCCCCAGCCAAGGCCAGTTCCACACCCCCACTGGCCATGGCTGCTCCCCTCTCAAGCACCAACACCACTCAGCACCCAGATCAGCTTCTGCCTCCTCCCTAACCCCTGTGCCTTCCAGGTGCTTGGCTCCCCCACAAGCATTGACACCCCAGCCAGAGAGGCTGTGCTGCAAACGGCTCTCTGCTTGCATCAGCACCTCAGAGGCAGCATGGAAAGCTAAATGCCCAGATCCCTCTCCCTGGACCCCTGGATCCTCCCTGCCATCCCAACCTTCAGTCGCCCATTGTCACAAATATTTGCCTGAGACACAGCAGAGTGCAACAGATCTGCCCAGGGCACCGAGCAGCTGCAGCCTCAGGACCTGCCAGCTTAGCTCTGCAGGCCCAGGCCAGCAAAGGATGGGCACAGACTGGGCCACTCTGCCTGGCTTGCACACTGCTACAACTACTGCTGCTGCAGCAGATGTGGAAGTGGTGCACCTGGGGAGACAACTGACCAGGGTGGAACTCAGAGGGGACAACAGCAGCAGGTGACCTGAAGCTGCTCCCTAGGAGGACACAACAGGATCCAGCTGACAGCAGCACTTCTTTGCTCCAAAGCACATAGAAACAGCCACTGGCAGGGAGCATCCAAAGCCTCTGCTCTTGGATGGGTCACATTAGCTGAGCTAACACCAGAGGAGTGGCAGACTGCAACCCTTGCCAGGCAGAGAGGGCACTCAAGCTTGCCTACAACCCCTGTAAGGAAGCTGGATGCTGCTGCTGGTTCCAGGGCAGACAAAAGCTTCCAAATGCAAACCAGTTCAGTAAATCTGCTCGAATGTGAGAGGCTTTTCCAACCACACAGGTAATGATTCCAACACTGAGCTGTGCACACCTGCACTCTCCTCTTGCTTCCCACCAGCTTCAGCTGAAGCAGAGGCAACCTTGAGGATCCTTTTTCCCAAATGCTAACAGCTTGCCCTGCTAACCAGACAGGATTAGAGCACAGAATAGTTTGGGCTGGAAGGGGCCTCCAAAGCTCATCCAGCCCAACCCCCCCTGCACTCAGCAGGGACATCCTCCACTAGATCAGGCTGCCCACAGCCCTGTCCAGCCTCACCTTCAGTATCTCCAGGGCTGGGGCCTCAACCACCTCCCTAAACAACCTGTTACAGTGCTCCAGCAGCCTCCTGGTGTGGAATGCAGACACTGCTAAATCTCTTCTACTAAAGCTGCTTGTACAGCACCAGAAACTGGAGGCTTAGCGTTTGGAACAAAACACTGAAGGAGGAGACCCCAGCCCTTGCCCATGACACTTTGTGTCACTTCTGAAGTGCAAAGGAGTGCAAACTGCACTGCACTGCTTCACACAGCCACAGCTTTCTTACACCTACAGCAACTGCACAGCAATTTCTGCTTAGGGGAAGGTTCTGCTCCTTCCTTCTCAGTTCTCTCCTGGGCTCCTACAGCCACAGGAGGAGTTCTGTCAGCCCCCTGGCTCCACACAAGCTCACCCATGGAAGACCTTCCAGAAGGTTATGGCGCAGCTCCACCTGAACCCTGCCTAACTGCTAGTGCAGAAACCAAGGCAGGGCACAGGGAGACTTGGCAGGGCTGGAGGGACAGATGAGGGCAAAGGACTGGCACTGGCCATGGTAATCAGACAGGAGATACACTGAGGTGCAAAGTGATGGTCTAGACTACGGATTTATCAGCACACCCTTGATGGCTTTCTCATGCAACTCCCTCCTCACTTGTTGCTTTCAAGACACAGCTCAGAAGTATCTCCACAGGACACTTTCTCCCAGACTTGGGCAAATCATCTCATGTCACCATCACACACCTCACTTCCAGCCCTCCAGCACCTCCTCGCTCTCTGCCCCACCAGGTAATTATTGCTCTATTATCCATCTCCAGACAACAGGCACAGGGCTGCTCACCACAGAATGAGACAGGGCTAAGATCAACCAAAGCAAGCCAAGGGCAGCATCTCCTTACCTTCTGTGCTTTGTCCTTTTGAAACACGAAGACAGGTGGAGCAATGGCAGGTTTTTCTGTGAAGAGAGAAAGCAGAGGGGTTTGTCCAGCACACTCCTGAGTGAGGAGATAAAACTGTTCAGTTCTGTGGTGTCTGACTAAGAAGGAATCCCTGCAGCAGTGCCACAAACTGCTCCCACTGCTTTCTGGTACCCTAACTGTGAGGATTTGTTTCTAAAGCACTGCTTTTCCTTTGGAAGATCAATGGAGCTGAAAGCCACCTGCCTCTTCCCTCCAGCTGCATCTCAAACCAGTGCCTCTACCCTGCCTTGGTACAGCAGCAGGAGGAGTCCCTCTGCTGCACACCAGCTCTGCAGGCAGAGGCTTCTCCTTCCCCAGGGAGCTGTTAACACCACAGGAGTTCTGCACAGAACCACAGAGCCTTCTGCTGAAGTGCTGGGCACAGCTCTGGCTGCCACAGGAAAGACACCGAGGGGCTGGAGGGTGTTCAGGGCAACAAGGCAGGTGAGGGGTTGGGAATGAGCTGTACAAGGAGAGGCTGAGGGAGCTGGGGGTGTTTAGTCCGGAGAAGAGGAGTCTGAGGGAGACCTCATTGTTCTCTACAGCTGCCTGAGAGGAGGCTGCAGGCAGGTGGGGGTTGGGCTTTGCTCCCTAGGATCAGGGGTTAGGAGAGGAAAGGGCCTGGAATTGTGCCAAGGCAGGGTTAAGTTGGAGAGGAGGAAAAATGTCTTTGGTGTCAGAGTGGTCAGACACTGGCAGAGGCTGCCCAGGGAGGTGGTGGAGTCACCATGCCTGGAGGTGTTCAAGGAACCTATGGCCATGGTGGGGTTGGGTTGATGGTTGGGTTCATCTTGGAGGTCTCCTCCAACCTTAATGATTCACTCTGCCAGCTGAGCACACACATTTCATTATCACTGATGCCTTTAGAAAGGCCTTCACCTGCAAGCCCACAACTCAAACCAAACATGCCATGGCCATTATTGCAGAGGAACCTCTCTTCCTTCTCTGCATGCTCCAAGAGCCTTCCTGCTTGAAGCTCTCATTCCAATCCCAGCAGGACTCTATTTGCTAAACAAGCACATCAGCACCTGGGCAGCACTGCAGATGAGTGCACGGTGGCCACCTTCCTTAAGGAGCTCCAACCTACCTCAGCATCCTTCATGACCAAAAACAGGAGGGAGGCAATAAAGCAGAAGAGAGCTCTCCTGAGAGCTTCAGATTGCATGGGGTGGGAAAGTCATCTTGTCCAACCCTCCTGCAGGCAGGCAGCAGGGACACTTTCAACCAGAACAGGCTGCACAGGGTTACAAGTCTGACCTTGAATGCCTCCAGGGGTGGCCTCAAGCACCTCCCTGGGCAGCCTGTGCCAGTCTCTCCCCACCCTCACCGTGCACAACTCCCTCCTGATGTCCAACCTAACTCTGCCCTGCTCCACTGCCAAACCACTGCCTGTCCCCACAGGCCCCTCCAAGCAGCCCTTCCCCAGCTGCCTGCAGGTCCCTGCAGGTACTGAAATGCAGCTTTAAGTTCTCCCTGGAACCTTCTCCTCTCCAGGCTGCACAGCCCTAACCCTCCCAGCCTGTCCCCACAGCAGAGGTTCTCCAGACTCTGAGCATCTTCGTGGCCTCCTCTGCACTCCATCAGGTCTATGTCTCTGCTGTGTTGGGGTCCCCCAGCTGCAGGTGAGGTGACAGCAAACCTCGTGCATGACTCAGTCAGCACAAGGCTGCACACACACACTGCAGACAGCAACGCTCTGAGTGCTTGAAGGACTCAAGTAGAAGCTGGCAGAAGGAGAGTGCTCAGAGTGGGACTGCTATGAGACAGAAGGGGCAGGAAGAGCTCTCCCTGGGCTGACTGCTCTGCAGAAGTTCAACGTTGCAATTATTCCCTCTCACATGAGCAGATAATCAAGAAAACAACAAAATGCTGTCAGTGCTCTTCCCTCTTGGAGACCTGATGAAAGAAGGACTTCATGAAACATCTGAGTTGGAAGGGACCCTAAAGCTGATCCAGTGCCAAGCCCTGCCATGGGCAGGGACAGCTCCACCAGCACAGCTTGCTCAGGGCCTCATCCAGCCTGGCCTTGAACACCTCCAGGCAGGAGGCAGCCACAGCCTCCCTGGGCAGCCTGTGCCAGTCTCTCCCCACACTCACTGGCAACAATTCCCTCCTCATGTCTCCTCTCAATCCAGCTTCTCCCAGCTCAAAGCCACTGTCCCTCATCCTGGCACTGCCAGCTCCAACAGGTCCATGCCTCTGCTGTGCTGAGCCCCCCCACATTGCACACAGCTCTCACAGGGCTTGACTGCAGCACACAAGAGATTCCTGTGCCAAACTCCACAGCCCCCAAAGGGCAGCAACCAGAGCAGGGCAGCTTTGCCTGCTCAGTGCTTAGGGAAGGAAAGAGGCAAAGGGACAGAAGAAAGAGAGCTCCAGCAGCAGTACAGAGGAAACAGGAGGTGATAGCAGCTCTGGAATGGGAAGCCACAGAGGCTGCCACAAAGGAACAGCACAAAATGGAAGGTGGAGTTTGGTGATGGAAAACTGAAGGGAGAGAAGAAAAACCAGAAACAGCTGAAAGCTTCCAGGGAAAAGGAAGAAAGGAGATGGAAGAACCAAGAAAGAGAGGAGAGTGCAGAGAGCTGCCCCAGCCACTGGAGATGGTTTCCAGCTACAGCAAGAGAGACTGGCAGAAGACGCCAGGAAAAGAGTGACCAACCCTGCTAGCCAGGAGGGAAAAAGAGCCAGGAGCATGCAACAGTCATGGAATCATTAAGGCTGGAAAAGACCTTCAAGATGAGTCCAAACCTAACCCAGCTGCCATGGCCAAAGGGTTCTGGAGCGCCTCCAGGCATGGGCACTCCACCACCTCCCTGGGCAGCCTCTGCCAGGCCCTGACCACTCTGGCACCAAAGACATTTTTCCTCCTCTTCAACCTAACCTTCCCCTGGCACAATTCCAGAACATTTTCTCTCCTCCTATCCCCTGATCCTAGGGAGCAGAGCCCAACCCCCACCTGCCTGTAGCCTCCACTCAAGGAGCTGCAGAGAGCAACGAGGTCTCCCTCAGCTTCCTCGTCTCCAGGCTAACCAAACCCAACTCCCTCAGTCACTGCTCACAGGCACCCTCCAAGCCCCTCACCAACCTTGTTGCTCTTCTTTGCACCCCTCCAGTCCCTCAGCATCTTTCTTACCCTGTGGCACCCAGAACTGAATCCAGCACTCACATTGTGGCCTCAGCAGTGCCAGTCCAGGGGCAGCATCACTGCTGGACACTACCCTTGATCCAGGAGCTGCTCTCCTGGAGGAGCCCTCAGCCCTGGGGCAGAGCTCCTCGTGTAGACTCTGGCATCACACAGCAGAACTGAGCTGTTCTGTCCTGGGCACTCAGCATGGGTGGAGTGGAAAGGGTAGAAGAGGGCAGAGTGGAGATTGAAACTGGAGAGCAGAAAGAACTCCACAGCAAGATCCTTTCCCCTGCACAGGAAAAGCTTTCACACAATAACTGTGCTGGACAATGGACAGGGAATGGTCCTCAAGGAAATAAAAGGCTTTTGGCTGAGAAGCCATTTGTAATGGCCTGAAGATGATCAGCAGGCACCAGAGCATTGCAACACATTGCTCTTGGGAAGGCTTCCTCCCTCTGAACACACTGGGAGCAGCTCTGCTGCTGGGAAGTGAGGACACCTCTGACTGACACCCAGGACCTTTGCTCAGCCTCATCTCTCAGGTCTGCAGAACTCTACCCCAGGAGCCACTGGCAAGGCTCCAGCAGGTCCTGCACTGCTGCCTGCTGAACCCCAAGAGACATTTCCCTCTGCATTACTGCAATCATTTTGGATCAGCTCTGGGCATTCTGTGCAGCCTCTCAGACCCCAGCAGCAGCTCCAAAGGGAACAGTTAGAAAAGAATTCACTTGCTTGAAGACTGCAGCTGAGAAGGACAAGAAGCCAAGACAAGGTTCAGAGGTTCTCCTCCTCCTCTGCCCTGCTGAGAACACAGCTGGACTCTTGTGTCCAGTTCTGGGCTTCCCAGTTCCAAAGAGACAGGAAACTACTGGAGAGTGTCCAATGGAGGCTGCGAGGACGCTGAAGGGACTGGAGTGTGCTGGGGAAAGGCTGAGAGCCCTGGGGCTGGGCAGCCTGGAGAGGCCCGAGAGGAGATCCTGTCAATGCTTACATGCAGGGCAGGGGTCAAGAAGGGGCCAAGCTGGGCCAGGCTCTTTTCAGTGGTGTCCTGTGCCAGGACAAGAGGCAATGGACACAAACTGGAACCCAGAAGGTTCCACCTCAACATGAGGAGAAGCTTCTTTGGTGTGAGGGTGCTGGAGGCCTGGAGCAGGCTGCCCAGAGAGGTTGTGGAGTCTCCTTCTCTGGAGGCTTTCAAGGCCTACCTGAGTGCGTTCCTGTGTGACTCTGCTCTGGAGGAGGACTGGAACTGGATGATCTCTAGAGGTCCCTTCCAAGACTTACCACTCTGATTCTAAGATGATCCCCCTGGGGAAGATGTGAGACACTCCCACATTCTCACCAGGGAGTTCCTTCCAACACCTGCCACAAGACCACACCACTGGAACCACTTCCCTGACTGCTGCTCGAGGCAGGAAGGTGTCGCCAGCTTGGCTGCCTTCAGCACCACCTGCACTCCTCAGCCTTGCTGTCTGGACAGTTTTCCAAGTCACCAATCACTGAAGACATTAAAAGCAAAACATTATTGTTGTCCTTGACCATCCAGCACCTCACTCAGCAACCCCCTCAGTGTCAAACATCCCATTTAAATCTGTCTTCAGCCTCCAGTTCCCATTCCCAGTGAGGCTTTCTGAATGCAATCACATCCTAGCTAAAGAGCTCCAAGCTGCTTCCTGCTGCTCCTGTCAAGGTTCCTACAAAAACCACATTTTCCTAACAGCTGAAGAAGCACTACCACAGGATTCACTTTGCAGAGCAGAGGTGCATGGGTTATAGAATCATGGAATGGGTTAGGTCAGAAGGGACCTCAAAGCTCAGCCAGTTCTGACCCCTCTGCCACAGGCAGGGATACCTCCACTAGAACAGGTCGCTCAAGGCCTCATCCAGCCTGGCCCTGAACACCTCCAGAGAGGTTGTGGAGCACAGAAGCACCGAATCTGATCAAAGATCTTCTGTGCTCCACAACCTCCCTGGGCAAGCTGTGCCAGTGTCTCACCACCCCCACTGTAAAGAACTTCCTAACATGCAGTTTCAGTCTCCTCTGCCAGTTCAAACCCATTCCTCCTCCTGCCATTACAAGACCTTGTCAATAGTCCCTCCCCAGCCCTCTTGTAGCCCCCTTCAGGCCACTATGAGGTCTCCTAGAAGCCTTCTCTTCCCCAGGCAGCAGAGCCCTGGCTTTTTGTCCCACATGGTGAGCACAGGAGCTGGGGAAGTGCCACTCCAGCATGAGGACTACACAGTCTGCACCAGCAGCACCACTGCAGGTTCTCCCTTAGTGGATCCAATCCACCATGGGCTCTGAACCATGGCCTACAGGAAAAAATGCATCTGGAAGGTCCACAGAACTGTCACCAAGTTAAAAGGAAACTGAAAGAGAGCAAAGGAAGGGTCTGGGAGCAGTGCTGGCACTATGGACAGTGGGACTGAATGTCCCCTCAGCAGCTTTGGGGATGACACCAAGATCTTCTCCAGCATCGTTACTAAACTGCTGGAAAAGGTCCAGAGGAGACCATGAAGAAGATCACAGCCTGGAGAACCTCTGCTATGGGGACAGGCTGAGAGCTGGGGCTGTTGGGTCTGGAGAAAAGAAGGCTCCAGGGAGACCTTAGAGCAGCCTTCCAACAGCTGAAGAGGCTCCAGGAGAGCTAGGGAGGGACTTACGACAAGGGCTGGGAGTGCCAGGATCGAGGGGAATGGCTTTGAGCTGGATTTACTTTAGACACCAGGGAGAAATCCCTTCCCATGAGGGTGCAGAGACACTGGAACAGGTAGCCCAGAGAAGCTGCAGAGGTTCCACACTCAGAAGTGTTCAGGGCCAGGTTGGACAAGGCCTTTAAGAGGATCTTTAAGGTCCCTTCCAACCCAAACCCTTCTATGATGATTCAAGTCCTGCACACTACTGGATGTGAAATGCTTAACTCTGACACGTGGCCACTGGCTGCTGTACCAAACTCTTTAATGCCAACCATGCCTCCTGTAGCTAGCCAGAGCGTGGCCTGGCTTCACCTCTCCACCCATCCACACCTTGACAGCAGCTGGGGGCATCTCCAGCAGCCACAAGGATTTTTGCAATGCAAAACTCCACACCTTGACTGCAGCACACAAGGACCCATCATGGAAAAGTCCAGCAAGTATTTTGAGACTACAGATGCTAAGCAGGTCCCTTCTGACTCCATATTTGAAGGCCACCTCTGTGTAGTTATGGGGCTCATGGAATGAATCCTCTGGTGAAGCAGTGACAAAGGCCACCAAGAGTTTTGTGTCTCTGCTGTAAGAGCACAGGGGAACTGAAGAGAGACTGAGGGAGTCTGGAGAAGAGCCTGAGGGGTGACCTGATGAACATTTACACACATGAAAGGGTGAGTGCCAAGAGGCTGGAGCCAGGCTCTGCTCAGTGATGCCCAATGGCAGGACAAGGGGGAAGCTGAGGCAGAGGAAGTTCCACATGTCCTGGTTTGAGTTTCACACTGTGAGAGTGACAAAACCTTGGAACAGGCTGCCCAGGGGGTTGTGGAGTCTCCCTCTCTGGAGATACTCCAGACCTGCCTGGATGCATTCCTGTGTGACCTGGTCTAGGTGATCCTGCTCTGCAGGGGGGTTGGACTGGATGAGTTTTGGACGTCCCTTCCAGCCCCTAACATTCTGTGATTCCGGTTGGAAGGGACCACAGGAGGTCTCTAGTCCAACCTCCTGCCCAAGCAAGGTCAGCTATGAAGTCAGACCAGGTTAATCAGGTTACCCACTCTGGTTTTAACTTCCAGGGGTGGAGGCTGAGCAGCTTCCCAAGGTAATCTCTTCTACTGCTTGACTGTCCTTAGGGTGAGCAAACCCAAACCAACCTTTCCCCAGCCTGAATATCCTGTTCCACCTCCTGTCCCTCCAACACACAGCACTGAGGAGCCTGGCTCCACCTTTTTAATAACCTCACAGACCCTGGTGAGCCCCAAATGTACCTCTGAAGCCTCCTCTACTCCAGGCTGAACAAGCCCAGTTCCTTCTGCCTCTCCTCAAGTCACACAACCACATCTCAAACCATCCTGGGAACTCCATCTTTAGCTCTCAGAAGGAACCCAGGCCCCACGTCACGAAAACAGCTCTCAAGTCCTCCCCAGAGCCACTGCAGCCAGTGCAGGCAGTGAATTTCTTCCTGAGGCTTACAACGACACTGCAACAAAACAGTTTTGAGATCCCTGACTACATGGAAACCTGAAGGAGAGGCAGGAAACCCACAGTGAGCCACTTGCAGCTAAGTGAGCCCTCACTGGGCTCCGAAGAAGCAATCCTCAGCACTAAGAGCACACAAGTTGAGAACTGCTCTGACTTCCACCCATTAGAATGCATCACCTGAGAGAAGAAGCTGTGAAAGATGAAAGACATTAAAAAGCAGCACAGCAATTAGGTTGTTAACTCCTCAGAAGCATTTCAGAGTGGCAATTTATTGCTTGTGAAAGGCTTATCTGGGGGGGGTCAAGACAAAAATGAAGTTCAAAGTTAAGTTTCATGATGTTTATTTGACCAGCTGAGGCCATATCAAAACAAGGCTTTTGCACCATAGTAAGGTGATAAGGGGCAGAAGATTCCTACTAAAAAGCAAACCTATTAAGAGAGATATGGGCAGGATGTGGCACTGGAACGTTCTGAAGGTGCTGATAACAAAGCAAGGCTCTGATAGCTGCAGACTGGAAGCAAGGAGCAAGGCACCATACAGCAAGGAGGAGCTCCAAGAGCCCACAAGCAAGGTCCACTCCTACTCTACATCAGAAAGGACATGAAACAGGACTGGACAGCTACAGCCTGACTTTGAGTGATGCCATGGGGAATACAACAGGACAAAAAGGTCCTTCTGCCTTCTTGTCAAAGCATCACTGAGGTGCTTTCCTTCACCTTCAGACCCTCTACCTTTTGGTCTCCTACAGCACAAGTAAGCAGGCTGCTCCCAGACAGCTCTTCACAGCTGGCATGGGAAGGCAAAATGGCTTTGACATATTCAAGATGAAACAAAAATCCCAGAGCCCACATTTAAAGCAGAAATCTGTTTGCAGAGCAGCTGTTATTTCATGTCTTAGGCCCTCATAGCACTCCTGGAAATCATTCACTCTGAATTACAGCATTCCCCTCTTTCAGCTCAGACACCTCACAAAGCCAGTGCTGCAGGTCAGAGGATGGCTACAGCAGCTTAACGGCACATGATGATCTGGACCAGGGGACCGAGTCCAGCATCAGTAAGTCTGCAAATGACACCAAGCTAGGAGCAGCAGTGGAGCTGCTGGAGGGGAGGAGAGCCCTGCAGAGGGACCTGGCCAGGCTGGATGGGTGGGCAGAGGCCAAGGGGATGAGACTGAACAAGGCCAAGTGCAGGGTTCTTTGGCCACAACAACCCCAAGCAGAGCTACAGGTCGGGGACAGAGTGGCTGAGAGCAGCCAGACAGAGAGGACCCTGGGGGTGCTGGCAGAGAGGAGCTGAAGAGGAGGCAGCAGTGCCCAGGTGGGCAGCAGAGCCAGTGGCATCCTGGGCTGGCTCAGGAGCAGTGTGGGCAGCAGGACAAGGGAGGTTCTTCTGCCCCTGTGCTCAGCACTGCTCAGGCCACACCTTGAGTGCTGTGTCCAGTTCTGGGCTCCTCCATTGCAGAGAGATGTTGAGGTGCTGGAAGGTGTTGAGAGAAGGGCAGCAAGGCTGGGAAGGGGCCTGGAGCACAGCCCTGTGAGGAGAGGCTGAGGGAGCTGGGGGTGTGCAGCCTGCAGAAGAGGAGGCTCAGGGCAGAGCTCATTGCTGTCTGCAGCTCCCTGCAGGGAGGCTGTAGCCAGCTGGGGTTGGGCTCTGCTGCCAGGCAGCCAGGGACAGAAGAAGGGGACACAGCCTCAAGCTGTGCCAGGGCAGGTTCAGGCTATGTTAGGAGGAAGTTGTTGGCAGAGAGAGTGATTGGCATTGGGATGGGCTGCCCAGGGAGGTGGTGGAGTCACTGTGCCTGGAGATGCTCAAGCAAAGCCTGGCTGGGGCACTTAGTGCCATGGTCTGGGGGATAGGTTGGGCTGGATGAGCTTGGAGCTCTCTTCCAACCTGGCTGATTCTATGACAGAAAAAGCATGAGGCAGCCCAGCTGCTTGGCAGTGGACATGGAACACTTCAGAAGAACTCCAAAGACTGTTAACATTAAGAAAGTGTTTAGAGAGCTCTGCCTTGTAACTGAAGTAGCACTTTAGGGTGTCTGGGGTGGACACCTGAAGAACCTCCCCCCAGCAAACCCCCATCACTGGGGCTACCTTTGCAGCCACTCTTTGTCCATGGAGAAAAGATTCTTTGTATGGTCTACAACCCTCAGGTGCAATCACAGAAGCCTGGCATGGCTCAGGTTGGAAGGTACCTCAGAGTTCATCTACTCCAACCCCCTGCCATGGGCAGAGACACCTCTCAACTGGATTCAGCTGCTCCAAGCCACATCCAACCTTGCCTTGCATGCCCCAGAGAGGAGACATCCACAACCTCCCTGGGCAGCCTACTCCAGAGCAACACCACGGTGCATGGCAGCTTCTACCCCAAAACTACCAAGTCAGGGCAATAAAGCCCCAAGTAGCCCCTGAAGTCTTCTCCTCTCCAGCTCTCCCAGCCTGTCCTCACAGCAGAACTGCTCCAGCTCTTGGGTCATCTTTGTGGCCTCCTCTGGACTCTCTCCAGCAGCTCTGTGTCTTTCTGCTGGGGACACCAGAACTGGAGGCAGGATTGGAGGTGAGGTCTCAGCAAAGCAGAGTCAGGGGACAGAATCCCCTCTTGCCCTGCTGCCCACACTGCTCTGGCTGCAGCCTAGGCCTTGACAGAAGTTCTCTAGGCCTCCAAAACACTTTACAGTCATGGCTGAAATCCCAGTTGAGACCATCACAGAAGACCCCACCAGAGTTCAGAGCATTTCCAGTGCCATTCAGTAACTATTTCATACAGAACTAATGACTGTGCTGCCCACCCCAAACTCCTGGTGTTCAGTAACTGAACTTCTGCCAGTGCCTGTCCCCAAAGCCTTTATCCCAGGGTCACTAAACCTTTGTGATAAAGTCACTTGAGCTTCACACAGCCAGGAAGAAGTTACTGTCCCCTCCTCTCCGGTAGCTCCTCACCCACCAGCTCACCTCTCCTGATGAAGGACAATGCCAAAACCAGGACCTGTTTCTAGGGTATCTCACAGTAAATTCTTCTCTGGGAAATGGCACTAGGAGCACCTTATCCTGCACCCCCTCCTCTGCAGAAGTGGACCCCCTTAAACCAGCAACCTTCTGCTTGCGCTCAAACTGCTACAAGAGGTAGGTGCCCAAGGTCACCACCTCAGTGGAGAGAAAGAAAGAACAGTGAATGGAAAAAATCCCAGGAACAATCAGGAGGAGGCAAGTGAAGCAGTCAGGAGAACAGTAGAGGGAAGCCTGCAGCCTTGAAGAAAGGCAGCACAGAAAGATCACCCATTCAGACGGTCTGAATGCATGAAGGACATCGGTTGAATGGTTACTGGAGGCAGCATTGACATCTCAGTGCCGATTTAAGACAGATAATAGACTAAGAGAGACATCAGAATCTGGAAGGTAAAGATAAGTCCTATGCTGTTTGAAAGGGGAAAAGCAATGAATGAACTGAAACAAAGAGGTGCAGTGGTAAAAGCCAGGGGTTAAAAGAGCTTTGCATTAGCAGGATGAAAGGACACAGGCAGAATAAAACAGCTTTTCAAGGCCCAGAGGAGGTTTGCTGCAGCAATTGAACAGGGAAAAGTCTCAGCAAGCTTCACTTGCATGAAGAGAGGAGAAAAGCTGCTGCTGAAACACCCAGAACAAAATCAACCTGGAAGCATGACTGAAACCTGGGTACTCGGGTCTATGTGTGTTAAGAACTCCTTATCTGCTCACCTGACTGAGGTGTGACTGAGCCAGCACTGCTGTACCCCTCAGGCAAGAGCAGGGCAGATGGAGAGCTCTGCTTTAACCACAGCTGGCCTGGGAATGTGAACATCCATACCCAATACTGCCAACGAGAAGGGTGATGTGAAGCAGCTGATCAAAGAACCAGCAGCACCAAAATAATCACTTCAAGTATTTGAATGAAAATACCTGGGCACAAGGGAAACATCCACCTGCAGCCCAGGGAAACCACTAGAGATGGAGGTGAACACAAGAGTCACCTGAGAGCATCACTGCCAGCTCAGAGCCAGCAACCAAGGCAAGTAAAGACTCTGGAATGCACTGACTTATTCATACAGAATGGTGTGGGGTGGAAGGGACCTTCAAGATCATCCAGCTCCAACCCCTTGCCATGGGCAGAGACACCTCCACCAGCACAGCTTGCTCGAGGCCCCACCTTGAACACCTCCAGACAGGAGGCAGCATATACCAGTCTCTCCCCACTCTCCCTCTCAACAATGTCTTCCTCATCACTACTCTTACTCTCCCCTCTCCCAGCTCAAAGCCATTGTCCCTCATTCTGGCACTCCCAGCCCTTGTCAAAAGTCCCTCTGCAACTTTCCTGGAGCCTCTTCAGGTACTAGAAGGCTGCTCTGAGGTCCTCCTGGAGTCTTCTCCAGGCTCAACAGCCCCAACTCTCAGGTCTGTCCCTATAACAGAGGTTCTCCAGCCCCTGATCATCTTTGTGGCCTCCTCTGGACCCTCTCCAGCAGCTCCATGTGCCTCTTGTGCTGGGTTCCTCAGAACTGGAAGCAGTGCTGCAAGTGGGGTCTCTGTCCTGCTGCTCTTAATGCTTTGGATGCAGCCCAGCACACGGCTGTCTCCCAGGCTGCAAGCAGCCACTGCCAGCTCATGGTGAGTTTTTCTGACTTGCAGGAGAAATGCCAATCCCAGCAAACATCTCTATGTGCACTGGCACACAAAGAGGAGACTCCTCAAACACAGAATCAGAGGAAAGACAACAAACAGCAGAGAACAGTGAGGGCATTAGACCCAGCAGAAGAGGCAGTGGCTCAGAAGCAAGCTGATGGAGGTTGGTGTCACATTCTCATCGCAAAGAGAAAGAGAATAGCAACAAATGAAGATGACAACTCTGGGAGGAGATGCAAGCAGAAACTAAAGAGAGTAGCAGGTGAGGGAAGTGACTGAAGCTGGGAAGGGGTCTGGAGAGAAAAAGGCAGATCAGATGAGAAGTGATGGCACCACACTCCCTCTGCCTGCCGGGCTCCAGGAGCCCACAGGGAGCCAGAGGCAGAACTGTGTGACAATTGAGCATCAAAAGAGGCAACTCACACTGGTCACTTGCGACTCAGCTGAGCTCAGTGCAGAGTGGGAGGGTAACATGAGGCTCTTGCACAACTCAGTCATTCCCAAACTGCTGCTTTTGAAAACACAGTGAACCATCAAAACCCACTGCAAGGTCACTCCAAAGGCCAGCTGTAAACACTGCCCACAAGCAGTCAGCACACATCTGGCTACTCACTGCCACTCCGAGCCCACTTATGCCTCTCTGGGCACCGACAGCTCATCTGGAGTTTGAGAGCCAATGGCCCAAGCCCTGGTGCATCACAGGAGCTGTCAAACCAGCACAATTATGTGGACAGCTGCTTGTGGGCTTCATCTTCCAAAGCTACACCTACCACAGATATTTGCTTCCTGGCGTTTAATGTTGGTATCAGACCTGTGAGTGCCCCTGGTAGAGCCCAAATGTAAAGAAGAGGCCTTACAGCCTTTCATTGTCTCCTTCGGGGCATTTCAACCTCTCCTTCACCATCTAAGGACCATGAGAAGCAACACAGAGAGCTGAGGCACTTTCGGTTTTGCAGAGGGCTGGAGGGAAGTGATTCGCTCCGACAGGCAGAGTGTGGCTGGCCAGCGTCACCCACCCACGGCTCCCCACGCCCGGGAGCGCAGCAGCCACACTGCACAGCAGCGCAGCCCGCGCCTGCCTGAGCCCCTTCAGAGAAAGGCCAAAGCAGCACTTTACTGCAGGGGCTCTGCTGCACGAAAACCCCAATCTTTACCACCTCTATTACTGCCTTCGCTAGAGAAAGCATTAACGCCAGTGGAAGTTAAGAGAGCATTTACGATAGCCCTAAAGTTGTGGGCAACGACCCCGAAAAGGCCCCGGGCACGGAGGCATACAGAGCGGCTCCGCGCTCCCCCGGGGCAGAAGTCCCGGTGGGACTCGTTCCTCGGCGCCCGGGGCTGGCAGGACAGGCAGGGGCAGAGACTCAGTGGGGCCGCCGCGCCCGAGGACCGCCGCGTCACCACCGCCCAGCGGGACGCACCTGCAGGCGCCGGCCCCAAACCGCCACCCCCAACTCCCGCAGCGGAGCGGACGTCCCCCCCCCGGAGCTGCCCCCGAAGAGCGGAGCAGCAGCAGCGCGGAGCGCGGCGGCCCGGCCGAGCGCTCCCTTTGTCCGGCTGCTCGCCCCAGAGGGGCCAGGGCACAGAGAGGCCGCAGCCAGGGGGCGCGTACCACGGGCCGGCCCGGGCCGGCCTGCGCCCACCTCCGGGAGCGGATGGCAGGGCCAGGCCCGGGCCGACACCACGGCGGCACAACGCCAGCGAGGGGCCCAGCGGCGGCCCCGCTGCGCCCGGCCAGCGCCCGCCTACCTTCGTTCGCCAGGTCCGCCATTTTACTTCCTCAATCGCGCCCACAATGCATCGCGCACCGGACGCCTTCACCGACAGCAGGCCCGCGCGCGCCTGCGCCTGCGCCGCTTTACGGCGGCCCCGCGCGTGCGCCCCTGGCGCGGCCCGGCAGGGGGCGGAGCCTGCCCCGGAGCGGGCGGAGCGGGCGGGGCCTGCAAAAGACGAGGCCGAGGCCGGCGCTGGGCCCGCAGCGGGACCGGGGCGTGCTCACGGCGGCGCTGGGCCCGGGGCAGGCTCGGGGCTGGCTCACGGCGGGCTCACGGCGGCGCTGGGCCCGGGGCAGGCTCGGGGCGGGCTCACGGCGGCGCTGGGCCCGGGGCAGGCTTCACGGCGGCTTCTGCGCCCCTGCAGCCGCGCACTGGCGCCTTCGGGCCTGGCAGCTGCTTGCTGGCGCTGCCTCCGGAGCACCGAGTTCACTCCGTACGTTCGGCGGAGCCTTAGTTCCTGTTGTTCACTGCTGTTAGCGCCTCNCCGGGGCGGGCTTCACGGCGGCTTCTGCGCCCCTGCAGCCGCGCACTGGCGCCTTCGGGCCTGGCAGCTGCTTGCTGGCGCTGCCTCCGGAGCACCGAGTTCACTCCGTACGTTCGGCGGAGCCTTAGTTCCTGTTGTTCACTGCTGTTAGCGCCTCAAGGTGCAGTCCCGCAGGGTCTCCACTCAGTGACTGTGTCGGCCTCGGCCGTACCTTTCCCAGCCTTCGCTCCAGGCAGGAGAGCTTAAACCGCTTTGGTTCACAGGAGGCTGCTGCTCCATCGCACAACTCAGGAGCTTATGCCTGATGAGGAGAGGCTGAGGGCTGCTCAGTCTGGAGAAGCGAAGACTGAGAGGGGATCTGATCAATGTCTGTGACTGTCTGAGGGCTGTGCTCAGCGCTGATCAGGCCACACCTTGAGTGCTGTGTCCAGTTCTGGGCTCCTCAGGTTAAGAAAGATGTTGAGGTGCTTGAAGGTGTCCAGAGAAGGGCACCAAGGCTGGTGAGGGTCCCAGAGCTGGGCACAGGCTGGCCAGGGTGGTGGGGGTGTCTCCCTCTCTAGAGCCTTTCCAGTCCTGTCTGGATGTGTTCCTGTGTGCCCTGAGCTAGATTGAATGGTCCTGCTCTGGCAGGGGGGTCCTGGTCTGGCATGGGGATCTGTGGAGGTCTCTTCCAATCCCTAACACCTGTGATCTGCTGCTCCATCCCAAAGCTCAACATCTGCTGCTCTCTGTGACAGAATTCCAACTCCAGAGGATGGCTGCAGAAGGTCTTCTCATGAGGGTCTCTATAGGGACAGGCCAAGGGGAATGGTTTGGAGCTGAGGCAGAGCAGGGTTAGAGTGGAGCTGAGGAAGCTCTTCAGGGTGAGGGTGGTGGGACTGGTACAGGCTGCCCAGGAGATGTTGAAGACCAGGCTGGATGAGGCCTTGAGCAGCCAAATCTAGCTGAGAGGTGTCCCTGCCCGTGGCAGGGGTGTTGCAGTCGATGGTCTCTAAGGTCCCTTCCAACCTGAGCCATTCCAGGACTCTCTGTGTCAAACCTGGCTCAACACAGAACTTGGGAATGAAGAAGTGTGGATGCAGGAGACAGGGCAGGGACAGTTGCTGAGGAGGAAGAGCGAAATACTTCATCGTGCAGGGATGGTGTGAGGTAAGGCACAGCTCAACTAGTGCTGAGGCTGGCAAGGGACATTGGCTTCTGTCTAAGTCCTCACCGAGGAGCTCTCCCTGGCCTCTTTGCTCGCAGACAGGGTTCAGACTGAGACAGCATCAAGCCAGGAATCTGGAGAAGTCTGCACACACCAAGTCCATAAGAGCCAGGGGCTGAAAGCTGTTTGCTGGCGCTGAGCAGCTATGTTCCATCCTCTTTAAAGGGTTGTGATCAGGGAAGGGCACATCCACAGCCCAGGGACACTTCAGGGAGCAGGAGAGTCTGTCCACAATCTCACTCACAGGCTGCAGAGGCAGAAGATCACAGCTCACAGGATGTTAGAGGTTGGAAGGGACCCAAGGAGATCATCGAGTCCAAACCCCCTGCCAGAGCAGGACCACACAATCTAGCACAGATCACAGAGAACACATCCAGACAGGGCTGGAAAGGCTCCACAGAAGGAGACTCCACAACCTCTCTGGGCAGCCTGTGCCAGTGCTCTGGGACCCTTGCAGTAAAGTTCCCCCTTGTGTTGAGGCAGAACCTCTTTTGCTGCAGCTTCCACCCATTGCTCCTTGTCCTATCCCAGGGAGCAGTGAGCAGAGCCTGTCCCCCCCCTCCTGGCAGCCTTCAGATACTTAAAAATGTTTATCAAATCCCCTCTCAGTCTTCTCTTCTCCAGACTAAGCAGCCCCAGGTCCCTCAGCCTCTCCTCATCAGCCATGCCCTCCAGTCCTCTCATCCTCGTAGCCCTCTGCTGGACCCTCTCCAGCAGATCCCTGTCCCTCTGAAACTGGGGAGCCCAAAACTGAACACAGTATTCAAGATGAGGTCTCAGTAGGGCAGAGTAGAGGAGGAGTAGACCCTCCCTTGATCTGCTGGACACAGTCTTCCTAATNCTAAGGTCAAGGTAGACTCCATCCCCTGCTCTCCCTGAATCTACCCATTCAGTTATGGCATCCTAAAATGCTCTCAGGTTAATCAAGCCTGAGCTCCCCTTGGTAAATCCATGCTGACTACTGATAACCTTCTTCTCTTCCAAGTGCCTTGAGATGCCCTCATCATTTCTCCAGGGCTGGAGGTGAGGTTGCCTGCTCTATAGTTCCCTGGAACCTCTTTCTTGCCCTTTCTGAAGACTGGAGTGCCATTGGCTCTGCTCCAGCCCTCAGGCACCTCTCCTGCCTGCCACCATTTGGCAAAGATGATGGAGAGTGGCAGAGAGATAACCTCAGGCAGTTCTCTCAGCACCCTTGGGTGCATCTCATCAGGGCCCAGGGACCTGTGGATGTTTAATTTGTGTAACTGATCCCTAAGCCAGTCTGCACTGAGCAGTGGGGAGCACTCCCTCCTCCAGGCTTCCTCTCCTTCACCCAGGGTCTGGAGTCCATAGGGGAGTTCAGCCTTAGGTGTAAAGACTGAAGCCAAGAAGGCATTCAGCAGCTCTGCCTCCTCTGCACCCTCAGCTCTCAGGCTGCCTCCTGGCTCAGCACTGCCCCACATCTTCCCTGGGCTTCCCTTTCCTGCTGATGGATTTGAAGGAGCCTTTCTTGTTCTCTTTTACTTCCTTTGCCAGCTTCAGTTCCAAGAGGGCTTTGGCCTTCCTTGTTGCTTTCCTACAAGCCCTGACTACTCCTCTATAGTTCTCCCAAGTGGCCAATCCCTTCTTCCATGAACTGTAAGGTTCCTTCTTCCCTGAGACTTCCTTCAGCAGCTCCTTGCTCAGCCATGCAGGTCTCCTAGCACAGCTCCCTGATGTTTTACTCAGGGGCACACACCTGGCTTGGGCTGGGAGGAAGTGGTCTTTAAAAAGTAGCCAACTTTCTTGGGCTCCTGTACCCTCCAGAGCCTTAGCCCATGGGATTGCTGCAAGCATGTCCCTGGAGAGCACAAAGTTAGCTCTGCAGCAGTCCAAGGTTGCAATTCTGCTTATTGCTCTGATTCCAGCCTTTAGAATACTAAACTCCACCATGTCATGGTCACTGTCCCCAAGGCTGTTCCCGACCTTAGTGTCCTCAACCAGTCCCTCTTTGTTAGTTAATACAAGGTCCAGCAGTGCACCTCTCCTTGTTGGCTCCTCCACCTACCCACCTGTGCAGCTACTGGAACCTGGGAGAGGGAGGGCAGAAAGCAGAGAGAAAGGAGCTGCTGGGGAGAGGTCTTTGCATAGCTGTGGTCAGAGCCAGCTGCTGGAGAACACCAACCCTGCTCCACCAGGGTTAGCCCCTGGTGCTCATGCTGAAGCTTTTCATTTGATCCCAGCTGGCTCAGAGCTGCTTTAACCATCTCTGATCTTGGCCTGAGACTCCTGCAGCTCTTTTTTTTCATTTCATGCACATCCTCTGGCAGCTCACAGGGGTGGGCACCAGAACTGCCATGGTGTGACATCCACAGGGCACCCCGAGCCTGTGCGTGGGTCTAGACCTTGTCTGTGGCACTTCCCTGGAGAGCTGAGTCACATCTGGTGCTGCCAGTGGGCAGAGAACCTAGCCAAAGCCATTAGCACATCTCTGACCATCATCTGGTAAGTGCAGAGTCCTGCCCCTGCGAAGGAACTGCAGCAGGACAGGCTGGGAGGTGACCTGCTGGAGAGCAGCCCTGTGCAGAGGGACCTGGGGGTGCTGGTGGGCACCAAGGTCTGCATGGACAGCAAAGTGCCCTGCTGGCCAAGAAGGCCAGAGGGGTCCTGGAGGCATTCAGAAGAGAGGTTCTCCTCCCCCTCTGCTCTGCCCTAGTGAGGCCCCACCTGGAATAGTGCACCCAGGTCTGGGCTCCCCAGTTCAGGAGGGACAGGGATCTGCTGGAGAGCCCAAGGGAGGGCTGCAAGGCTGCTGCAGGGACTGCAGCACTGCCTGCTGAGCAGAGGCTGAGAGCCTTGGGGCTGCTCAGCCTGCAGAGGAGAAGGCTGAGAGGGGATCTGAGCAGTGCCTGCAAATAGCTGAGGGCTGGGGTCAGGAAGGAAGGCACAGGGACAGCCTCTGCTCACCTGTGCCCTGCCATGGGACAAGAGGCACTGGATGGAAACTGCAGCACAGGAGGCTCCACCTCAGCATGAGGAAGAACTTCTTGGCTGTAAGGGTCCAGAGCTGGCACAGGCTGCCCAGAGAGGTTGTGGAGTCTCCTTCTCTGGAGCCTCTCCAGCCCTGTCTGGATGTGTTCCTGTGTGACCTGCACTGGGTTCTCTGCTGCTGCTCTGGCAGGGGCTGGACTGGAAGATCTCCAGAGGTCCCTTCCAACCCCTGACATCTCTGATCCTGAGATCCTGTCATCTGCAGGGATGTGCCAGGCAGGAGCCTGGCAGCTCCACTTGTCATGGAATTAAGCTCCTGTCCCAAAGCAGAGCTGTCCTACAAACGGAGCCAAGCAGCAGGAGGTGTGACAGTAATTACCCAGCCTGGGAGTAGCTAAAAATCAATAATTACATTTTTAATTCAGCCCTCATTCTGATACAGACATCTGTGACAGCAGAGCTGAACCCAGAGCAGGCAGGCAGGCCTGTGCAGCTCTCAGAAGCTGTGCCCAGGCTTTCCTCATGCAGTCCAAACCACTGCTGTGCTTCACTGACTACTCCCAGGGACCTGCAGGGTGCTGCTGTGACCTGCTTAGGGAGAGTGATTGAGCATGGCAGGACCTCAGAAGGTTGCACTCAGCAGACCCTCAGAGCCAGCAGGTCACAAAGTGTTCTCTATCCTGTTCTAATTAGACCCTGCACTTCTCCAGCATCGTTAGCAAACTGCTGGAGCAGAGCCAGAGGAGGCCACCAAGATGATCAGAGGCTGCAGAACCTCCCCTGTGGCAACAGGCTGAGATGCTTCAAGCTGCTCAGCCTGGAGAAGGCTCCAGAAAGACCTCAGAGCAGCCTTCCAGTGCCTGAAGGGGCTCCAAGAGAGCTGGGGAGGGACTTTTGACAAGGGCTGGGAGTGGCAGGCCGAGGGACAATGGCTTTGAGCTGGGAGAGGGGAGAGTGAGAGTGGAGATGGGGAAGAAATTGTTGAGAGTGAGGCCACAGGCTGCCCAGGGAGGCTGTGGCTGCCTCCTGCCTGCAGCTGTTCAAGGCCAGGCTGGATGGGGCCTTGAGCAGCTGTGCTGGGGGAGCTGGATAAGCTTGAAGGTCCCTTCCAACCCAACCCAACCCACCCCATGATTAAGATGAGGAAGGGGAATGAAGAACTGGAAATGCAGCACAGGAAGTTCCACCTCAGCATGAGGGAGAACTTCTTGACTCTAAGGGTGGCAGAGCCCTGGCACAGGCTGCCCAGAGAGGTTGTGGAGTCTCCTTCTCTGGAGCCTCTCCAGCCCTGCCTGGCTGTGTTCCTGTGTGACCTGCAATGGGTTCTATGGCCCTGCTCTGGCAGGGGTTGGACTCAATGATCTCTGGAGGTCCCTTCCACACATCCTGTGGTTCTGTGGTGCTAACAGGGTTTGGAGGCCAGGTTCTGCTTTAATTCCCCTCCAGATGAGCCCACCACAACAGCAGGGCAGATGTGATTCTGGCACTTCATTAGTGCAGGAAGAAGTGAACTCCACCCACAGCAACTTCACAGTTCCTGTGACTTTTAGAAGTTAATTACCTGAGTTAGCTGTGAGCTTGGCAACTCTGCTAGAGCTGGAGTCTATTTTGGGTGCATGCCATTAAGATGCTATAAATGCCAGCCCTTCTGATTAGTGCTGTTGTTAGGTCAGCATTTCTAAAGGGACATGGCCTAAAAGTCACTCTGACTTTGACAAATTCAATACTTTCTGTGGCTGAGCTCTCAAAAAAACCCCAACAAATTAACTAAGTGAAGCCCCAACCCACCCTGGCTGAAGGCTTTCTGCTGCTGAGACTCTGCCATGTGGATGAGCTGAGACCCTGAAGGGTTTAGCCATGGCCTGGTGGTCAGAACATCATAGAACCATAAAGGTTGGAAGAGCTCCCTCAGGTCATCCAGTCCAAGCAGCAACCCAGCCCCACCATGGCCTCCACACCATGCCCCCAGGTGCCATGGCCACAGGCTGCCTGCACAGAAATGCTGTGACCTGAGCTTTGATCTCGCAACCCAACCTAAGGGTGGCTGCAGGGGTCAGAGCCTTTGTGCACTCCCCTGGTGCAGCTGAGCTCAGCCAGGGAGTCAGAGCCCTACGGCCTGGCTCACAAGCCAGGGACAGGCTGGCTTTAGTGTGCACTGCACCACAGCCCTCTGCAGCACTTCCTCATCCTGCTCCTGCCAGTCTAAAGCTGTGGATGCATCTTCAGAGCCCTTGGAGATGCCTTTGGACAGAGCTGGACCACTTTCTACCAGGACTGGTGCAGCTGCATCACCAAACTCCTGCTGCTGGAGACTCTTCCTCAGCTGCAGCCAGAAGGAATCAACAAGGCTCTGCCTCAGAGCCCTCTGCAGGGTCTGCTCTTGCACACAGAGGTGCTCCTGATGTGGAGTTGGACACTCTGAGCTCTCTTCAGTCTGTGACCTTGAGCTGGCAGCTCATTGAGCTTCACCTCCCCAGCCACACTGTGGTGAGCAATGAAATCTTTGTAGAAGACACAAACTTTCCCCCCATGTGCAGTGGTGCCCAGAGAACTGCCTGTGCTCACAGTGTCACAGTGTCAGAGTTCAGCTCTATTCCCCAGCACTCTTTGGGCACAGGCAGCCAGCGAAGTGCCCTCCCCTCCAGGCCATGAGCAGCCACAACTCTGCCAGGTGGAAGCATCCCCAGGTCCTGCCAGTGGATGATTCATGAGTGAAGCTTCTCCCTCGCTCAGCACACTGCAGAGCTGGGCCTGGCTTACAGGAACGAGGGCACAGTGAGGGCTCTGTGCCCCTGCTGTGGCACGTGGGGCAGGGCAGCGCTGCGCTGGAGGTGGCACCAAGTGAGCTGGCAGTGTGGGTCTGAATGAGGGCAGAGAGGCTCTGCAGAGGGACTTGGATAGGCTTAGATCCATGAGCCAGCAGTATGGGATGAGTCTTGACAGGGCCAAGTGCCAGCTCCTGCACTTGGGGCACAACAGCCCCAGCAGTGCTCCAGGACTGGGGCAGGGTGGCTGGAGAGCTGCTGGCAGAAAGGACCTGGGGGCTGGGACAGACAAGAGCTGAGAGTGAGCCAGCAGTGCCCAGGGAGCTGAATGTGAGCCAGCAGTGCCCTGGCAGCTGAGTGTGAGCCCAGCAGTGTGCCCAGGCAGATGAGTGTGAGCCCAGCAGTGTGCCCAGGCAGATGAGTGTGAGCCAGGAGTGCCCTGGCAGCTGAATGTGAGCCAGCAGTGCCCTGGCAGCTGAATGTGAGCCAGCAGTGCCCAGGGAGCTGAACATGAGCCAGGAGTGCCCTGGCAGCTGAATGTGAGCCAGCAGCGTGCCCAGGCAGCCAAGAAGGCCAGTGCCATCCTGGCTTGTATTATAAATGCTGTGCCCAGCAGCAGGAGGGGATTGTGCCCTTGGACTGGGCTCTGGTGAGGCCACAGCTCGAGTGCTGTGCTCAGTTTGGGGCATCACAATACAGGAGAGCTGTGGAGGTGCTGGAAAGGGTCCAGAGGAGGGCAGGGAAGCTGTGAAGGGCCTGGAGAATAAATCTGATGAGGAGAGACTGAGGGAGCTGGGGAGGGGTAGTGTGAGGAAGAGGAGGCTGAGGGAGACCTCATTGCTGTCTACAACTACCTGAAGGGACACTGTGGAGAGGCTGCTGCTGGGCTCTGCTCACAGGGAACTGCAGACAGAAGAAGGGGGAATGGCCTCAGGCTGGGGAGGTTTAGATTGGACCTTAGGAAAAGGTTTTCCTGGAGAGAGTGGTCAGGGACTGGGATGAGCTGCCCAGGGAGGTGCTGGAGTCACCCACCCTGGGTGTGTGTAAGGGGGGTTTGGGTGTGCCTCGGGCTGTGGTTTAAGGTGAATCTTGTAGGGTTCTGGGCTGGACTTGGTGCTCCTGAGGGGCTTTGCCAGCCTGGGTGCTGCTGTGATCCTGTGTCTGTTCTGCTGTTGGTTGCTCCGCTGGAACAAGCATCCCAGCCGAGGGAGGCTGCAGTCTGAATTCCTTGCTGCTGGCACACAGCTCGGCTCACAGCTCTGAGCACCAGCACCCACTAGATGGTGGTCTGGGACAGCAAGAAGAAGGCTTCCAGGCGCCGAGAGCAGAGCTGCAGGTGCTCCTGAGCATGAGGGGTCAAAAGCACAGCACCTCTGGGCACAGTCCTAAAAATGCCCACTGAAGCTGCCCCCTGGCAAGGCTGATGCTGTCCTGGGCAGGGAGCTGGGTGGCTGCAGGTTGTGGCTCACTCCCAGCATGTCTGCAGCTGAGCCCACCCAGACAGACAGAAACACTCCAGAAGGCTTCACAGCGCAGCTCCCAGCTCCAGTTCAGCTGCCAGGTGGATGCTGCTGCCCAGCTTTGGCCCTCCAGGCACTAAGGTCCAGGACTGCAGTTGGTGCTCTGGTTGGTCCTCACAGGACACGGCTGGGGCCAAGGGCTGAAGTGCAGCCAAGCAGCTTCGCTGCAGCCAGCAGCTGGGGCTGGGGCAGGGGTGCAGAGCATTTGTGGCCCAGGGCTGTGTTCTTGGAGAGCTTTCCAGAGTCCTGGACACAAAGCAGTGCGGAGCTGAATCTCCATCCTTGAAGAGTTTGCAGTCCAGCTCAGTAACCTGATCTGGCCTCGGAGCCAGCCCTAGAATCACAGACTCATGCCAGTGTTTGGGTTGGCAAAGCCCCCACACCACAGCCCCAAACCATGGCCCCACACCACAGCCCCAAACCATGGCCCCAAACCACGGCCCCAAACCACAGCCCCAAACCACAGCCCCAAACCATGGCCCCACACCACGGCCCCACAGTTAGAATAGAATCAATCAGGTTGGAAGAGAGCTCCAAGCTCATCCAGTCCAACCTAGCACCCAGCCCTATCCAGTCAGCCAGACCATGGCACTCAGTGCCTCATCCAGGCTTCTCTTGAACACCCCCAGGCACGGTGACTCCACCACCTCCCTGGGCAGCCCATTCCAATGCCAATCACTCTCTCTGCCAGGAGCTTCCTCCTCACATCCAGCCTAGACCTGCCCCCAGCACAACTTGAGGCTGTGTCCCCTTGTCCTGTTGCTGGTTGGTCTGGAGAGCCCAACCCCACCTGGCTACAGCCTCCCTGCAGGGAGCTGCAGACAGCAATGAGCTCTGCCCTCAGCCTCCTCTNCATTGGCTCTCTTGGCCACCTGGGCACTGCTGGCTCATCTTCAGCTACTATCCACCAGTACCCCCAGGTCCCTTTCCTCCTGCCTGCTTTCAGCCACTCTGGCCCCAGCCTGTAGTGCTGCTTGGGGTTGTTGTGGCCAAAGTGCAGAACCCTGCACTTGGCCTTGTTCAGTCTCATCCCATTGGCCTCTGCCCACCCATCCAGCCTGGCCAGGTCCCTCTGCAGGGCTCTCCTACCCTCCAACAGCTCCACAGCTGCTCCTAGCTTGGTGTCATCCACAAACTCACTGCTGCTGGACTCAATCCCCTCATCCAGATCATCAATAAAGACATTGAACAGGACTGGGCCCAGCACTGATCCCTGGGGACACCACTGGTGACAGCTGCCAGCTGGATGTGGCACCATTCACCAGTTCTGAACACCTCCACCACCTCCCTGGGCAGCCTGTGCCAGTCCCTCTCGCTGTGCAGAAGTCCCTCCTAACACCCAGCCTGAGCCTGCCCTGGCACAGCTTGAGGCTGTGTGCCCTTGTTCTGCCCCTGGGTGCCTGGCAGCAGAGCCCAACCCCAGCTGGCCACAACTCCCTTCAGGGAGCTGTCAATGCTCCTTGTGCAGAGGCTGTGGGGATGCAGCCCCTTTGCACACGGCCCTTTGCACACCCATTAGGGGATGCAGCCCCTTTGCACACAGCCCTTTGCACACCCATTAGGGGATGCAGCCCCTTTGCACACAGCCCTTTGCACACAGCCCTTTGCACACCCATTAGGGGATGCAGCCCCTTTGCACACAGCCCTTTGCACACCCATTAGGGGATGCAGCCCCTTTGCACACGGCCCTTTGCACACCCATTAGGGGATGCAGCCCCTTTGCACACAGCCCTTTGCACACAGCCCTTTGCACACCCATTAGGGGATGCAGCCCCTTTGCACTCAGCCCTTTGCACGCTCAGGTGTAGGTGTGCAGAGGCCCCTTGCACACAGCTCATTTGTCCCTCCCTGGAGGTGTTCAAGGCCAGGCTGGGTGAGGCCTTGGGCAGCCTGTTGCAGTGGGAGGTGTCTCTGCCTCGGCTGAGCCTTGAGGTCCCTTCCAACACAAGCACTCTGTGGTTCTGTCACTGCCCTCTGCTGATCCCCTGAGGTGTTTGATCCCTTTCCTTCTCCAGAGACTGAACTGCTCTGTGCAGGTGGAAGGGACAGAGGATGGGGACAGTTACAACTGCAGCTGCCCATCTGAGGAGGGTCCATGTGAGGCCACATTTGAGCTGCCTGACCCCAGAGTCCTCTCCCAAAGGTGCACACCCAAGCTCCAGAGCCCAGCTGCTGGTCTTTGCTGGAGCTCTCCCTCCTGAGCAGAAGCAGTCCTTGCGCTGCAGCCCTCACTCACTGCCAGGCTTCACTCCCTTGGTTCCCACACAACCTTGGGGGCTCTTGCCTGGGCTCTTGCCGTGCTGGTTAGCATCTCTCATGGCCCCCTGCTCTAGCACCCTGTGCTGTAGCCAGACTAGAGGATTTCAGCCCAGCTAAGCCTGAGATGCTGCACAGGACCAGAGGGGAAAGGCTCAGGTCTGTGCAGGTTGTGCTGCAGCAGGGTGGCTCTTCCAGGGGGGTGATTTAAGAGACAGGCTTGCAGGTACCACCACACCCTGCAAAGTCACTGCCTTTGGTCTCCTCTCTCTTCTTCACCCCCAAGATGTCTGTAAAGATTCACTGGCAGCCTGGAACAGGAGCAGCTGAGGTCTGGCTTGGCCTCAAACTCCAGCACTGAGAAATCAGATCACAGAAGGGGTTGGGTTGGAAGGGACCTTCAAGATCATCCAGTTCCAACCCCCTGCCATGGGCAGGGACACCTCCCACCAGCCCAGGTTACTCAAGGCCTCATCCAGCCTGTTCTTGAACACCTCCAGGGAGAGGGCATCCACAGCCTCTCTGGGCAGCCTGTGCCAGTGTCTCCTAACCCTCCCTGGCAAGAATTTCACTGTAGGTATCAGCAGATCAGTGAGGTACCACCAGCATCACCCACACCAGTGGGGGCATTGGACACACAGGCTGTGGGCACTGAAAACTGCAGTGTAGGTTGAGGAGGAGGTCAAAGCTTTGAGCAGTGTCTCATGCCCAGTGTCTGGCCCTGAGGACATTGCCCAATGAGTTCTCACCACCAGGGCTCTTGCCACAGCAGGTGCAGCTCCATGGCTGCAGCTCCAGGGCTCTCCTGGGGCATCACTGCTGCAGTGAATTCCAGTTTTACACCAGTGGCACTTGGCCAGGCCTGAGAGCACAGAGCCACAGAAGCACTCAGGCTGGCAGAGCCCTTCAGGGTCACCAAGTCCAACCCAGAACCCTACTCTGCAAGGCTCCCCCTAAACCATATCCCCCAGCACCACATCCAAGGGACCTTCAAACACACTCAGGGTTGGTGACTCCACCACCTCCCTGGGCAGCCTCTGCCAGTGCCTGACCACTCTCACTGGGAAAAAACTGCTCCTGATGTCCAGCCTAAACCTGCTCAGTGGCAGCTTGAGGCCATTCCCTCTTGCTCTGTCACTGCTGCCCTGTGAGCAGAGACCAGCACCAACCTCTCCACAGCCTCCTCTCAGGAGCTGCAGAGGGCAATGAGGTCTCCCTCAGCTCCTCTCCCCACACTGCTCACCCCCAGCTCCCTCACTGCTCCTCCCCAGCCCTGTCCTCCAGACCCTGCCCCAGCTTTGGTGCCCTCCTCTGGGCCTGCTCCTGCCTCTCAGTGTCCTTCTTGGGGACAGGGCCCCAGAACTGACCCCAGGATCCCAGGTGTGGCCTTGCCAGTGCCATACAGGAGCACAATCCCTGCCCTGCTCCTGCTGCCCACACCAGTGCTGCTCCAGGCCAGAGCTTGGTGCCCTTCTTGCCCACCTGGGCGCTGCTGGCTCCTCTTCAGCTGCTGCCAAACACCCTCCTGAAGCCTTCCCCAGGCAGTTTCAGCCACTCTGCCCCCAGCCTGCAGCCCTCATGGGGTTGTTGTGAGCCAGGGGCAGGACTCCCTTGGCCTCCTTGAGCTCACACAACTGCCCTCAACCCAGTGGTGCAGCCTGGGCACATCCTGCGCTAGATCCTCCTCCCCACATCAGCTCTGCCATGCAGGTTGCTCCTGCCTGCAGGCTGCCTGGGGTGCCCTTGGTCCCCTCTTCCAGGCCATCTGCAGAGGTCAGTTGCCAGCTGCCTTGCTGGGCACCACTCAGCCAGGATGCCTTTGGCTCTCTTGCCCACCTGGGCACTGCTGCCTCACCTTCAGCTGCTTGTCCATTACAACCCCAGGGCCCTTTCTGTTTCCAGCCACACTGCCCCAGGCCTGTGCCCTTGCTTGGGGTTGTTGTGGCCCAAGTGCAGGACCTGGCACTTGGCCTTGAAGCTCTTAACACTGACCCAGGAGCCAGTCTGCCCAAGTGCCTCTGCAGAGCCTCTCTACTCTTGTGCAGATGTTAGAGAGGAGTCTGAAGTGAGCAGAGCAAGAGGTGCACAGCCAAAGGCATCTGGCTGAGGACCTCTGCAGAGGGGTCCTGTGTGTTGTGCTCTGACCTCAGCTCAGGAGCAGTGTTTGGTCCCCAGCTGCAGCTGTGAGCCAGCACCTGCAGCACTGCTGACTCCTCTCAGCACCCTCCCTGGGCAGCTGCATCTCGGCAGAGGCTTCCCCTGAGTTTCTGCCTTCCCACCTCTGACCCAAGCACATCCTCCCTAGGTAAGACTCCTCTGCAGCTGAGCCTCTGAGAGGGGCACAGCAGCCTTCTGCTCAGCCAGCCTGGCTGGGCTGGGCTCTCACACCAGAGAGCAGGAGGGGTGAGGGCACTGGAGATGCTGAGGCCAGGGTGTGGGGAAGATGCCAGGGTACCAGGTTGGCAGCACACCTGCCCTCATTTCTCAGATCATTGCTCTTCATGGCCACAGGAGAGGGCAGGAGCAGAGGGGTCAGACAAGTTGTCAGCAGTCTGCCTTGGCACTGCCATCCCTCAGCTCTTAGCTCCTGGGTAAGATGGGAGCCACTGCCCAGGAGACCTCCCCTGGAGAAGTGATGGGAACCATCCAGGAAAGGGATCTGGTCCATATGGCAGATTCCTGCAGGGACACAGGGTGAGCAAACTGACCTCACTGAGAGCTGGGGAGGGTCTCCAGCACCACACTTCACCCTGGGGCCGGTCAGGGGCACGGCAGCAGCTCAGCACCAGACTTCACCCTGGTGCAGACAGCCTGCAGTGAGCAGGGTGGAGGACAGCAGCTGTGCCTGGCCAGAACACACTCTGTGCTCCTGGCCTGGCCAGGGCACACTTGGCAGGGCAGTGCCACCTCCTCTGCCACCTCTGCCAGCAAACAGCAGCACTCAGGGAGCTGGGCTGCATGGCCCTGCCCTGAGGAGGGGGCTGCAGCTGGAAGGAGAGACCTCCGAGTGCCCCAGAGCCTCTCAGCTCTAGCAAAGCTTCCTGGAGGGATGTAGGTGATAGAGTCACAGAGTGTCAGGGGTTGGGAGGGACCTTCCCAAATCATCCAGCTCAACCCCTGCCAGATCAGTGTCACCCAGGGCAGGGCACACAGAGTGGGTCTTGAAAGTGTCCAGAGGAAGCCCCACAGCCTCTCTGGGCAGCCTGCTCCAGGCCTCCAGCACCCTCACACCAAAGCACTTTCTCCTCATCTTGAGGTGGATCCTCCTGGCAGATTGAGGCTGGAGATTAGGAAGGAATTCTTTACAGGGAGGGGTTGGAGCTGGGCTCCAGAGGCCCCTTCCAGCTGCTCCCATCCCATGCTGCTGTGAATCCACTGCCTGCTGCTTCTCTGAGCTCCCTGCTCTGGGTCTGGGGCCCTGAGCAGTCCCTGCTCTATGACAAGGAAACGAAGAGCTGAAACCATTTGCTCTGCTGGGAGCTTTGGAAATGGGTCTCAGAGCACTGCAACAGCCAGAACACTGCAACAGGCAGAGCACTGCAACAGGCAGAGCACTGCAATCACCCAGAGCACTGCAACAGCCAGAACACTGCAGCCAGCCAGAGCACTGCAACAGGCAGAGCACTGTAATCACCCAGAGCACTGCAACCACCCAGAGCACTGCAACCACCCAGAGCACTGCAATCACCCAGAGCACTGCAACAGGCAGAGCATTGCAACAGGCAGAGCACTGTACTCACCCAGAGCACTGCAACAGGCAGAGCACTGCAACCACCCAGAGCACTGCAGCCAGCCAGAGCACTGCAACAGGCCGCCCAGGGGGGTTGTGGAGTCCTCCTCTCTGGAGCTGTTTCAGAGCCATCAGGATGCATTCCAGTGTGCCCTGCTCTGGGTGACCTGCCCTGGCAGAGGGCTGCACCAGCTGATCCCTGAGTCCCTGCCAGCCCCTGGCATGCTGGCACTTTGGCTCCAATCCAGGCAGGGCAGAAGCTGAAGCAGCTCAAAGCCTGCCCAGCTGTAGCAGAGCTGTGGTCCTGTGGACCAGGATCCTGTTGCCTGTGCTCCAGTGCCAGTGGAGGTGCCAGGTCTGTGCCTGGAGGGACACTTGTCAGAGGGTGCTGGCATCAGGCCCTGTGGCTGCTGCCTTCCCCACACAGCAGCGTGAGCAGGGGGCAGCAAACGGCTCCTGGAGCCTTCATGAGGACACACTGCAGAGCTGGGGCAGAGGGCACCAAAGGGCTGTCTGACACCTGGGGCATGCCCACACCAAAGGGCATCTGTGGTACAAATGTGCTCCACAGCGTCTGGATGTGCCCATGAATGCCCAGGGGCACCCAGAGCTGTGCCCAGTGCTGGCCACCAAGGGCAAGGACAGCCCCTGGGCACGGGGACTGCACCCTGAAGGATGCTGGGTAGAGGGCAGGGGGGGGCTGCAGCAGGTGGGGCTGTGTGTGGGGGCACTGCCCTGATGCCACAGGGGCACCACCTGGCACCAGTGACAGCATCCTGGGGCAGAGCAGAAGGGAGCCTCCTGCTGGCTCTGCTGCCAGAGCTGGCCCAGGGGAGGGCAGAAGACATCCTCAGAGGAAGACCTTGAGGAGCAGGTGGTGGAATTGCTTGGTGGGAGCTGAGAGAGGAAGAGCAGAGCCTGCCTGAGCCTGCTGGAGGTTCTCTGCTGCCAGCACAGCTCCCGAGGGGGAGCTTCAAAGCTGT
The DNA here is from genome assembly GCA_013400475.1 of Tricholaema leucomelas. Lineage (NCBI taxonomy): Eukaryota > Metazoa > Chordata > Aves > Piciformes > Lybiidae > Tricholaema lacrymosa > Tricholaema leucomelas. Next base: position 172,485 of record WAAF01008540.1, read on the forward strand.
GAGGGAAGGAAAATCCTCCTCATCTGGCCAGCCATGGCCAGCCAAGGGAAGGCCCTCTTGAGGAGCAGTGCAGAGCTCACCATCCTCATCCTCTCCAGAGCCAGTGGCAGCAGCTGTAGGAAGTGGGAAGCAGAGATGCCAGGGCTGCCAGTGCCTTGGAGCACCCACTGGTGCCCAGGCAGGCACAGGAAGGGTTCTTTGGTCACTCTGGGAAGTCCCTGAGCTGCCTGCAGGCTGGGGCAAGACAGGGCTTGGGCACCTCTTGAGGCATGGGCAGCCTGTGGCAGGGTCAGCAGGGCCTGCTCCATGCTCAGGGAGTAGCTGATCCAGCTGGGGTCAGGAAGGAATTTCCCCCCCCCCGGGGCAGACTGGCAGCAGCCCCCAGGGGCTTTCTGCCTTCCTCTGCAGCACTGGGCACAGCCCTTGGCAGGGCTTCTCTGTCCTCTTGGCTGGGTCACTGCCTGCTGCTCATGCACCACAGAGATGGCCTCTGGTGCCCTGCAGCTGGGGGGGAGGAGGCTTCTTTCCCCCTGGGAGCTAGGAAGTGTCCCCAGGAGGTTTTGCCTTCCTCTGCAGCACTGAGCTGCCCCTTGGCAGCCTCCTTTGGGGCCTTCTAGCCAGGTGCCTGCTGCTGGTGCCCTGCATCCAGAGGAGGAAGCTTTCCTGGCTGCCAGCATGGGAAAGCTCCTTGGGTTCCCTGGGAGTGTTTCTATTCCTCTGTGGCACTGAGCACAGCCTCTTGTCAGGCCTTCTCCAGGCTCTTTTGGTTCTTGCTGCTGCTGGCACCTGCAGGGCACCACTGCTGCCAGGGCTCTCTTTCTTCCTTGCCTCTTGCACAACTGCAGCAGGAGCTCTGCTCTTGCCTGGGCTTCATTTCCCCAGGGGTTCTTGCCTGTGCTTGGAAGGTCTCCAGGCTCAGTCCCCAGGGGATGCCACTTTGCAGCTCTGCCAGGCACCAGGGCACTTCTCCTGTGGCCCTGGCCAAGAAGCACAGTGGTGGAGCAGCTCCTGGGGGGCAAAGAGCTGTTTGCCACCAACCTGTGCCACTCGCTGCAGATGCCCCAGGCAGCTCCTCCTCCTCCCCTGTGTGTGGTCAGTGCCAGCCCTGGGTCTTCACATGCTGCTTGGCCTCTGCTCCTGCTGCCACTTCTGTGGCTCTGTGCCTTTGCTTTGCCAGCCTGCAGAGGTTGATTTGCAACCTCCAGATCAGATCTGGTCCTGGCTTCAGAGGGGCTCCTGTGACAGCTCTGAGCATGGGCTCTGAAACCAAGTCAGGAGAATAAAATCCTCTCTCCACTGGGATCCTTTGATCTGTGTCCTTGGAAGTGGTTTTGGAGCTGGAACACCTGAGACTGGAGGAGAGAGTCTGATTGGCAAAGAATCATGGAATGGGTTGGGTTGGAGTGGACCTTCAAGCTCCTCCAGCTCCAGCCCCTGCTGGCCAGGAACACCTCCCACCAGTGTCTCCCCACTCTCACTCTGAAGAGTTTCTCTCTGCTCTCCAGTCTCAGTCTCCCCTCGGCCCTCTTCTACCCTGTCTGCTCCACCCATGCTGAGTGCCCAGGACAGAACAGCTCAGTTCTGCTGTGTGATGCCAGAGTCTACACGAGGAGCTCTGCCCCAGGGCTGAGGGCTCCTCCAGGAGAGCAGCTCTCTGCAGTGCAGGCCCTGGCCTCATCCAGGAGACAGAATAGAATAGAATAGAATAGAATAGAATAGAATAGAATAGAATAGAATAGAAACAATCAGGTTGGAAGAGACCTCCAAGCTCATCCAGTCCAACCTAGCACCCAGCCCTATCCAGTCAGCCAGACCATGGCACTCAGTGCCTCATCCAGGCTTTTCCTGAACACCCCCAGGCACGGTGACTCCACCACCTCCCTGGGCAGCCCATTCCAATGCCAATCACTCTCTCTGCCAGGAGCTTCCTCCTCACATCCAGCCTATACTTCCCCCAGCACAACTTGAGGCTGTGTCCCCTTGTCCTGTTGTTGGTTGCCTGGCAGCAGAGCCCAACCCCACCTGGCTACAGCCTCCCTTCAGGGAGCTGCAGACAGCAATGAGCTCTGCCCTGAGCCTCCTCTTCTGCAGGCTGCACACCCCCAGCTCCCTCAGCCTCTCCTCACAGGGCTGTGCTCCAGGCCCCTCCCCAGCCTTGCTGCCCTTCTCTGGACACCTTCCAGCACCTCAACATCTCTCTTGAGTTGAGGAGCCCAGAACTGGACACAGCACTCAAGGTGTGGCCTGACCAGTGTTGAGTACAGGGGCAGAAGAACCTCCCTCATCCTACTGGCCACACTGCTCCTGATACAGGCCAGGATGCCATTGGCCCTCTTGGCCACCTGGGCACACTGCTGGCCCATGTTGAGCTGCTGCCAACCAGCACCTTCAGGTCCCTCTCTGCCTTGGCACCCTTAGGTGCCAAGGCAGCCTGAGCTCTCAAAAGCAAAGGAAGCAAATCCCTTCAGATGCTGGTCTGTGGGATGTGTGAGCACCACATGAAGCAGCAGCACCCAGGAGGGCATTGCCAGTCAGCAGTGCAGCTGCAGGGTGCCCACACAGCACCATGCAGGGCAACCACCCTGTGAGCAGCTCTGCAGCTGGCTCATCCTGGGCCAGCAGACAGGGCAGCCAGCATGGCCTCGGTGCCACCCCTGTGCCACAGCTGCAAACAAGTGTTCAGACCTTGGGATGGAGCCGCTCTGGCCCTCCCCAGGGCCCCCAGAGCATGGTTGCATGCTCTGAGCAGCTCCTGTGTGCTGTCTCTGCACAGGCACTGCTGGTATTGCCCATGGGCAGCCTTATCCCCAGGACAAGCTCAGTCTCCCTCAGCTCTCAGCTTCTCAGGCCTCCTGGCTCCTTTCTGCTTCTCCCCCCAGCAGCTCCTGCTGCCATCAGTCACCATTGCCCAGCAGCTGCCAGCAGCGAGCGGGCTCTGAGCCTTGCCAGCTGCCTGCCCTTGCTGTGCTATCTGTGCCCAGCACTCAGCCAGCAGATATCTGCCACAGCTTTGTCCTGGCCCTGCCTCCCAGCCTGGCCTGGGGTGCAGGAGGGGTGGCAGAGGGGCTGGAGCAGCAGGGCCAGCAGAGGTCCCGGGCACAAGAAGGAACAAGGAGCAGGCTGTGGGTGTGACGCTTGTGGCCAGCTGCTCCTCTCCCGGGGATTTCTGGCTAGCCTCAGAAGCTCGGTGCCTGCAGATGGTGTCCCCAGCCTGAGCAGGCAGAGGCTGGTTCCTGAGCCACTCTGCACTCCCCACACCTGAGCCCTGCCCAGGCTTGCCTCCAGGTCTCCAGAGTGAAGGAGTGGTGAGAGCCCTGTGAAGGTAAGGCTCAGACTGCTGCTGGGTTTGCTCTCCACACCGCAGGCAGAGCTCTGCTCCAGGGCAGCTCCAGAGGTGCTAAGGGGCTTAGCAGGAAATATTCTCCCTACTTCTGGCTGTCAGAGGTTCTGTGCCATGCTCCATGGCACAAACAGATGGGGAGGGTGTGGGACCTTCTGCTTGCAAATACTTAAGGGTGGGTGTCAGGAGCATGGCAGCAGGCTTTGTTCAGTGGTGCCCAGGGGCAGTGGGGCACAAACTTGCCCATCAGAAGTTCCACCTGAAGGTGAGGAGGAGCTTCTGTAGTTTCAGGGTGGCAGAGCCCTGGAGCAGGCTGCCCAGAGAGGCAGTGGAGTCTCCATCTCTGGAGACAATCAGAACCCACCAGGATGTGTTCCTGTGTGGCCTTCTCTAGGTGACCCTGCCCTGGTACGGGGGTGGGACTCAAGGGTCTCCAGAGGTCCCTTCCAACCTCCCCCTTCCGTGGCTCTGGCATCTCTCTCACGCAGTTTGCTCCTACAAAGTGTCCCTGGAGCAGCATCTGCCACACCTTGGAGCTGTGAGGAGCAGCTTTGCTTTGGGGCTGCCTGTGACTGAAGGCAGGACACTGACTCTGTCACTCCACTCTTCAACAGTTTGCACCACAGCTGTGCCAGGTGGCACTTTAACCAGAGCTGGAGGATTAACTCCTGGCGTGGCAGCAATTCCTGCTGCCTGGCAGTGCTGCTCAGACCCTGCGAGCCTCACTTGGGTCCATTTCAGCCTCGCCTCTGCCTCTGCGTTTCGCATTGGCTGACCTGGGAGGTGCCAGCAGGGCCTCCTCCCCCCCCCTTCTCTGAGGCAATGTTTTAAACATGTGGGGGAAATATCACAGGCATCTGAAAGCTGCCTGAGGGGAAGCCTGGAACCAAGCCCTGGCAAAACACCTCGCTGGGGAGCACCTCCAGTCCTTCGGACACTGCTCCTCGCCTGCTCCTCGCTCCCCTTCCCGCACCAGGAGCTGCGAGGTGGACGTTCCAGGCCTTGGGCAGCTGCCTGCTCTGCATTCCCTTCTGCCTCCCAGGGCCGGGGAGCCGTCTGCAAGGGAGACATTCCCTGTTTCAGGAGTGCTGGGCGCGGGGGCAAGGCAGGATAAGATTTCTTCCGTGGCTGCTCGAACCCGAAGGGCTCTGCAGCGTTTCACGGTGTGGGGCTGCGAGGGAAGCAGCAATCCTACAGCCCGAGGGCGAAGCACAACTTCCAGGCTTCGCAGCCCGGTAATTCCCGTGGGATTTGTTCCCATTGGTTAGCACCGGGGCTATGCCGGTGACCTGAGTGACATTGCAGACCCAGGCTCCCTGCCCGGACTCTCGCTGGCTCCTCTCACCCCCTGGCAGGGCATAGGAGCACCCCCACGGCTCGCGCAGTTGCCCACGCAGGAGGTAAGAGGTCAGCGCGGGTGGGAGCGCAGCAGGGAGAGGGAAATGGCACAGGGAGGGTGGGGGGAGAGGTGGGAGCTGGGGGAGCAGGGGAGGCCTCGGCCCCTCAGCCAGCCTCGGCTCCTGCGGTGCCGAAGGGCAAGCGATGGCCAGCACAGCTCCGACACCCACGGGGTGGTAGTTAAGAGACCTGTGCGGAGCAGGGCGAGAAGTGCGGGAGGCAGCTGCAGGCTCGGAGGCGGTGCGGGGCGGGGAGAGGCTGCTCAGGTCTGGGCAGCGGCAGAGCCGCAGGCAGCGACAGCCTGGCTGGAGCTGCTGCTTGCTCCCTGTCCAGAGCTGGCAGAGAGGCCACGGCTGCTGCTCTCCCCTGTCTGGAGCCTCACTTTTCCTGTCACTGCCTTGCCCGCCAGCAGTGCTGAGCAAAGGCTGTGCCAAAGCAGAGCCAAGCGGGCAGGAGGCTGTGCCAGGGCGCTGGAAGGAGCTGAGCGGATAGCGCAGCTCCCCCGCAGCTCTCCCGGCCAGCGGCGGGCAGCGACCTGAGCAGCAGATAAACCCTGCCAGGTTTGCACCCCCAGCACCTCGGCGTGGTCTGCCGTGACCAAGAGGAGTGGAATTTTCCAGCTGGGTAGGCAGGCTGCCTGTGCCAGGCTGCCTGTGCCACGCTCCCGGCTCCCCGCCCCGGCTGCCTGCAGATGCCCGCTTAGCTGCAGGCTATGAACTGTGAGATTTCTCAGGGGCTTCTCCTGGGTCAGGAACAAGCCCTGGAAAAGTAGATCAGAGAGCTCACAGAGGAGGTGGCCTGATAAGCTGGGAAGGTGCCTTCCCTCTGGCGCAGTTTCTGTAACGAGCTGTGGGACAGCTCTGCTTTGCCAGCACCGCTCTGAGCTTCTCCCCGCAAGGGCTGGGCCCAGCCTGGCACCCGCAGGCATGTGGGGTCACCACTGCACCCACCTGGTCGTGGCCAGTGGGAGGGGATGGGGAGAAAGCTCCCTGGCTGGGGAGCCAGCAAGGGGCAGCGGCAGAGGGCATCCGTTCGGTGTCGTCCTCACAGAACTGGCAGGGGACCAGGGGACAGCCGGCTTGGAGCACTCCCACAGCTGGGAACCCTCTGAATCACCGCCCGGCACTCTGCCTGCCCCTGCCCCTGCCACAGGCAGCAAACCCAGCCCCTCTCAGGGGTGAAGGTGCCCAGCAGACCCTTCTGTAGCGCCAAAAGGACAAAGCTATCCCTCCGGAGACCTCCAGGGTCGTCGTTTGCCCTGAAGCACTTCAAAGTGATCAAAGATGTGAGAGGAGCTTGTGAAGTGCCCTTGTGAGAGCTGGGTTGTGGCCTGGGGCGAGTGAATGAGAGATCCTGCAAGGTCCAGAGACAGGCAGGCAGCTGAAGAGGGCTTTGAAATGCGGCGCCGAGCTCTGGCTGCAGAGGCAGATAGCAGAGGTGATGCATTTAACAGTCCTTGGAAGGAGATTTGGTAGCTCTGACACAGCTTCACAGGTGAGAAAATTCCTGCTGGATCTGGGAACCTTTGAGCTCTCCACCCGGAGATCTTCTGGCAGGGCTCTGCCCCGGGGTGTGCTGCCCCGAGGTGAGCTGATGCTGTGCTGTCGAGTCTGAGAAGCATGGCAGAAGAGTGTCATGGAAAGGGTGAAATGAAGTCCACCAGAAGAGAGGCAGAGGTTGCTTCTCCTAGAGAGAGCCTGAGAGAAGGAGAGACAAAGCTCACCAGCGGCGGCTGGCAGCAGCTGGGCTGAGGGAACGCCAAGGCTGTGCACTGCCTCCAGCACTGCTCTCTCTGCTCTCCGGTGTTAAGAACTCTCCTTGCAGAAAGCCACTGAAGGACCTGGTAGCCTCCCAGTGGGAGGCAGATAGCAAAACCAGTCCCCAGGAGTCAACACAACACTTGGGTCTCACTCAGCAAAGTGAGCCTGGGATCTGGCTCGGGAGGAGAGGAGAAGGAGACCCAAAGAGCTCAGGGAAGAGCTGACTGGAGGGGGGAAGAAACTCGGAGCTGCTGCTACCCTGCTGCAGCATCATCCACTCCACTAAAGCTTTCCAGGTGCCAGATCCCAGTTGCATTTTACTCTCTAAGAGTGCCTGCAGCTGCTGCTTGCATATCCACACCGAGTAAGCTGCAGCCTCCTGCTGCGGCCGCGCCAGCAGCACCCCCAGCATCGGCTCAGCTCCTCCACGGCAGCTGCTGGCTGCTGCTTCCTAATCCTCAGGCAGAGCTTCCAGGGTCAGGTAGACCCAGGCTTACATAATTTGCCTGGAATTGTGGTGAATTCATCACCACCAGCAGAGAGTGAGGCAGGTTCTGATTTTTCCCCCCTAAGTAGTATATTCTACTTCAAAGACAATTAATTAAGACAGGGCTATTTGTGCTGCAAAAGGAGGGCAGACGAGATGATCACAGCTGCTCCCTTTCGTCCTTGTAATACATATACACAGATCCAGCCTTGGGAGCTGCTGGAGAAGATGCCAGTGGCAATGCCAAGTGGAGAATGCCAGGGAAAATGGGCCAGACTAAATGTGGACAAATCGAGCAGCAGAGCAGCAGCAGGAGAGCATTTCCAGCCTGCTTGCCCAGCCCACAGCAGCAGACCACAGTAAGGGGTTTGGCTTGCTCCAGCTTCTACAGCTCACTGACACAGGATCAGAGAATCACAGAACTGGATTGGGTTGGAGAAGCTCTCTGAGCTCATCCACTCCAACCCCAACCCAGCCCCACCATGGGCACCAAATCATGGCCACAGCTACCATGGCCACAGGGCTCTGGAGCACCTCCAGCCATGGGCACTCCACCACCTCCCTGGCAGCCTCTGCCAGTGTCTGACCACTCGGGCACCAAAGACATTTTTCCTCCTCTCCAACCTAACCCTGCCCTGGCACAATTCCAGGACATTTCCTCTCTGGTCCCAGGCAGCAGAGCCCAACCCCCACCTGCCTGCAGCCTCCTCTCAGAGAGCTGCAGAGAGCAGTGAGGTCTCCCTCAGCCTCCTCTCCTCCACACTGCTCACCCTCAGCTCCCTCAGCTGCTCCTCCCCAGCCCTGTTCTGCAGACCCTGCCCCAGCTGTGCTGCCCTGGCTCAGACTCCTCAGGCTATTAGCTGGGAGCAGTGCCCCTGAAGGGCTGCCCCACAGCATCCCATCCCCAGGAGCAAACCATGCCCAGGACAGATGATGATTGTGTCCAGCAGTGCAGTGCTGGGCCTGTGGCTGGACTCGATCCTAGAGGCCCTTCCCAGCCTAAGGATTCCATGGCTCTATGATTCCACCCCCAGGCAAGACCCTGGGCCACCGAAGAAACCAACTCAGATTTGAACCTCACTGTTTCAGAGCTGTCAGTGAGAGGGAGCAGAGGGAGATCAGACAGGGCAGGAGGTGCAGGGCTAAGGTCACATCCATTTCAGTCTGTGAAGGGCACCCAGCTGCCTGCCAGTCTGACCTGGAGCTGGCTGGGCAGACACTTGTGTTCAGTGAGGAGGAAGGGAGAGGCCAGGGCCCAGCTGTTGCACCTGTCCTGGGTTCTGGCTCCTCCTGGAGCAGCTGGGCCAGCACAGGCATCTTGTGCTGCTCTCAGCACTGCTCCTCCCCACTGCAGCAAACATCCCCACTGGAAGCATCTGCACCTGGGAGCTTAAATGAGAGTTAATATCTGCCAGGGCAGTCCCTGGGTGTGCTGCTGGCTCTCTGCAGGCAGGATGCATCTCACAGGGCCTGAGGAGTGCTTCTGCTTGCTGTGAACTCACAGAATCCCAGCATGGAGCAGTTGGAAGGAACCCCCCAGAGCTCAGCCAGTCCAAGCCCCTGCCCCAGCAGGGCACCCACAGCAGCCTGCCCAGCAGCATAATGCCCAGGGAGGGTTGGAAGCTCTGCACAGAAGGAGCCTCCACAACCTCTCTGGGCAGCCTGCTCCAGGCCTCCAGCACCCTCACACCAAAACAGCTTCTCCTCCTGTTCAGGTGGAACCCCCTGGGTGCCAGTTTGTGCCCATTGCCTCTTGTCCTGTCCCTGGGCACCACAGAGCTGTCTGGCCCCAGCCTCTTGCCCCCCACAGCTCCTTTAGCTCTTGCTGGGCATTGCTCAGATGCCCTCTGGGGCTGCTCTTCTGCAGGCTCTCAGCCCCAGGGCTCAGCCTTTGCTCCTCACAGAGCTGCTCCAGGCCCCACAGCAGCTCTACAGCCTCCTCTGGACTCTCTCCAGCAGTTCTCTGTCTCTCTTGAACTGGGCAGCCCAGCGCTGGAGCCAGTACTCCAGGTGTGAGGTTGCAGTGCACATCTGTCCCTAGAGAAGCCAGAGCAAAGAAGCACCTCTGGAATTCAGCTGTCAAAACCTAGGAGGAAGTGGCTGTGAGAGAAGTGCCCAGCACACAGCAGAGCATCTCCTGCTGTGAGTCAGGAGCTGGGTCGCAGCTGAACTTCCAGCAGGGCAGAGGAGAGACACCTCTGAGGCTTTGCTTTTTGGCTGATCTGCCACAGAGGCAGAGAGCTGCTTTCCAGCCCCCTTAGCAGGGAGCACAGCCTCGGGGCTGGCAGGCAGCTGGTGGCCATCAGCATCCCTGCTGAAACCTGCTGCACACAAACTGCAACAACGAGCAGGGGAGAGCTGCAAACCCTGGCAGCAGGAGTGCTGGGGGCACTGATTGAGCCATGCAGGGCACAGGCAAGCAGAGAGTGCAGGAGGTAGGGTGGAGGTGGGAGGGAGGGAGAGAGGGAGAGAGGGAAAGAGGGATGTGGTCTGAGCAAGCAGAACCACAGTGGTGCTGAGCCTGCCCCTGTGCTGCAGCACTTGTGGGAGAGCTGCATGGCCAGGCCCGGGGGCAGGCACGAAGCAGTGCACAAATGCAGCCAGAGGAGGAGGCCTCTAGGAAGAACTTTTTCCTCTTGCAAACCCTTTGGGAGGAACAACTCTGGGCACTTCCAGTGCAGCAGAAAGCAAGGGGCTGGAGGAGAGGGTCACGGCTGGGTAAGGACAGCAGAGAGCAGCTGAATGGTTCCTACTGGGGGAGCCCAGGTGAGTGCCCACCAGGGAAGCTGGCAGGGAGGGGACAGAGGTTCATTCTGCAGGGTCAGTGCCAGTCTGGGCTTTTAATCCTGTGGGCATCACCAGCCCTGGGCCTCTGCAGCTGGCACTGGCTGTGTACAGGGGTAGGTCAGAGCAAACCACCCCAGATGCTGGGGCAGAGCTCCTCCAGAAGTGTGCAGTGAGCAACCTGTGCTCCTGGGAGGAGCAGGAGTGTTAGCTGCGATTCAAAATAGCTGAGACGTCTCAATCCCAGAGCCTGAGCAGAGCCAAGGAGAGAAGGAGGACACTTGTGAGGGGCAGAAACCTCAGCAGCTCCCAGGACTTCGTCCTGCTGATCTCTTCAAGCTCCCCAGCCAGAAACTTGGGGGAGTAATTTTTGTTAGCAGATGTTGAAGGGGGTCCAGAGGAGGCCATGAAAATGGTCAGAGGGATGGAGAGGCTCTGCCGTGGGGACAGGCTGGGAGAGCTGGGGCTGTGCAGCCTGGAGAAGGGAAGGCTCCAGGAGACCTCAGAGCAGCCTTGCAGTGCCTGAAGGGGCTGCAGGAGAGCTGGGGAGGGACTTTGGGCAAGGGCTGGGAGTGCCAGGCCAAGGGCCAAAGGCTTTGAGCTGGGAGAGGGGAGAGTGAGAGAGGAGAGGAGGAAGAGATTGCTGAGAGGGAGGGTGAGGAGAGCCTGGCACAGGCTGCCCAGGGAGGCTGAGGCTGCCTCCTGCCTGGAGCTGTTCAAGACCAGGCTGGAGCGACCTGTGCTGGTGAGAGGTGTCCCTGCCCATGGCAGGGGTTGGCACTGGCTGACCAGCCCAAGCCACTCTGTGATTCTCTGAGCATTCTGAGCTCACTCTCCCTTGGTTCCTTGTCCCATCAGAAATCCCAGCCTGGTGCTGCCTGGGGGCTTTCTCTTTCAGCCCTCCTGGCCCTGCTCTCCTTGGCTGCACCAACAGGGCACAGCTGAGTGCTGTGAGACTTTCAGGCTGTCCAGGGAGGTGAAAAGTTCTCTTGGGGCACTGCCATGAAGGAAGAGCAGAGCCCAGGTGGGAGCAGGGCTGCAGCAGTCTGAGCCACACCGGAGCATTTCCTTGCGCCGCTGAACGTTCCTGCGCTTTGTGTGTTGCAAGTGCTGAGATTTGGACTCCTTGTTCCAAAATAGGGCAAAAAATCGATGTGGAAATGTTGGCATTTCCCATAGGAAGGAAATTCCATTACTTGAGCAGCTCTGTGGCACACGGAGGGGGTTCATTTGCAGCAGATTCTGCTACCTTGGAATGAAGGTCACAGCTGCAGAGTTGGGCTCTGCTCTGGGGGCCAAGTGAGCACTGCAGGACACAGAATTAATCCCAGCCCCCAAATTAAGGTTACTGTAACGAGGAGAAGACTCCAGAGCTGCAAAAGGCAGGGAAGGAAGGGTTGAGGCATTGCTGCACACAGGAGGAAATCACAGCTGTCCTCTTGGCACCAGGGAACATCCCAGAGCCACAGAGTGGGCTGGGCTGGAGGGAAGCTCCAGAGCTCATCCAGCCCAACCCCCTGCACCCAGCAGGGACATCCTCAGCTAGAGCAGGTTGCCCACAGCCCTGTCCAGCCTCACCTCGAATATCTCCAGGCCTGGGGCTTCAGCCACCTCCCTGGGCAACCTCTGTAGTGTTCAGCAGCCTCCTGGTGCAGAACTTGTTCCTCACAGCCAGTCCCAATCTGCTCTGCTCTGCTCTGGTTTGCAGCCACTGCCCTCATCCTGTCCCTGCCTTTGCAAACAGTTCCTCTGCAGCCTGCTTGCAGCCCCTTCAGGCACTAGCAGGCAGCTCTGAGGTCTCCCTGGAGCCTTCTCTTCCCCATGCTGAACACTCTCAGCTCTCTCAGCCTGTCCCCAGGGCAGAGCTTCTCCAGCCCCTGATCATCTTCGTGGCCTTCTCCGGGTCCTCTCCAGCAGGTCCAGGTCCTTCCTGTGCTGGGGTCCCACAGCTGGCCCCAGCCCTGCAGCTGAGGTCTCCCCAGAGCCCAGCAGAGGGGCAGGATCCCTCTCTCCAGCTCTGCCCACACTGCTCTGGGTGCAGCCCAGGCTGCCCTTGGCCTTCTGTGCTGGCAGTGCCCACTGCTGGCTCCTGCCCAGCTTCTCCCCCACCAGCACCCCCAGGTCCTTCTCTGCAGGGCTGCTCTCAGTCTCCTCACCCCAGCCTGGTCTGGCAGTGAGGATTGTTCTGGCCCAGCTGCAGGAGCCTGCACTTGTTCACCTGGGCTCACCTCTGCAGCTTGTCCAGGTCCCTCTGGATGCCATCCTGTGCCTGTGGGGCATCGACAGCAGCACTCAGCTTGGTGCACAGTGCAGCAGCAAAGAGCCATGGCTCATGGTCCTCTGGCAGGTGGAGCTGAGGGTGGCTCAGTCAGCAGAGGTGCAGGTGACAGCACAGTGACACCTGGGACTCAGCATGGCCTCAAGGGGTTGGGTCTGTGGCAGCTGAGGCAAACTGAGCCCTTCCCGAGGCTGATGGATCAGTGTTTACTGGGGGCAGTGCCACCACGGGACAGTGCACACTGGCATCTGCCCCAGCCCTGCAGCCTCCCTGCCTCACCCAGGCTGTGCACAGCAAAGGGGATGGGCCCTGAGTGCCTGCTGGCAGGGCCTGACCTGTGGGCAGGAGGAGTCAGCACTTCCCCAGCCTTGGCTGCTCTGCTTCTCAAAGACCCAGCAGACAATCAGCAGAGTTCTTAGAACACAGTGGCAGTGAGCCAAGGGAAGGTGCCAGGCTCTTCTCAGCTGTGCCCAGGGACAGGACAAGGGGCAGTGGGCACAGACTGGAGCCCAGGAGGTTCCACTCAACGTGAGGAGAAACTTGTTTGGTGTGAGGGTGCTGGAGGCCTGGAGCAGGCTGCCCAGAGACTCTCCTGCTCTGGACACCTTCCAGACCCACCTGGATGTGTTCTGGGTGCCCTGCCCTGGGTGCTCCTGCTCTGGCAGGGGTTGGACTGGATGACCTCTGGGGGTCCCTTCCAGCTCCTACCATTCTCTGGTAGAGAAGGAATTGTCCTGTTGGACCTGCAGACCTCTGAGACACACAACCCCCCCGGGAAGTGTCTCCCTTGCCCACTCTCCCTTGCCTAGGACCGAGGCTGGGCAGAGCTGCAGCCTGGGGCGGCGCTGCTGGGGGTGGGTGCAGAGCCAAGGGCCTGAACCTCTGTCACATTTTCGGTGGTGAGATTAGCACAGATCGTTTTGAAAGGTGCTTTGTGCAGGAGATCACGAGGGAGCTGCTTTGGGAAAGCTATTCCAGGCTGTTTCCCAACAAGCCCTTCCTTTATCTCCCAGCGGCTGGGCAGGGCTCACATCAGAGCAGCCTTTAGGAGGTGACTAAGTGACACGAGGCTCATTGTCATGGCTCCCCTCTCTGCCTCTCCCGAGGGTGACATTGTCAGTTTCCTTCCTACCCACTGCTGATAGCTCACAGCATCATGAGGCCTCTCTCTGTGTGATGGCCAAGCGTGCCCAGCCCTTGGAGAGAGAGGAGAGGCCTGGGGGAGTCAGCTCCCTTGGGATGGCACCACCTGGAAAGGCTCTGCCTGGGCATTGGGCACCTCTGTCCCAAGAGAGCAGAGCTCCTCACCTCTGAGACTTGTAGGAATCATCTGCCCAGGGATGGCACCACCTGGGAAGGCTCTGCCTGGGCATTGGGCACCTCCATGCCAAGGAAGCAGAGCTCCTCACCTCCCCCACAGCTTCAGCCCTGCCACTCTGTGTCCTGTGCAGCACCGCAGAGGTGTCTGGAATTTGCCACAGGTGTGAGCTGAAATGAAGGATGGAAAAGGCTGCTGAAGGCTTTGAGGTGTTCATCACTGCCAGGTCATGGCTAAAAAAGGCCCCGGGGTAGTACCTGGGGAGCAATTAGCAGAGGTTTCAGGAGCCAGGCTGGACTCCGGGCACAGGAGGTGGCAGAGGACAGTCGCTGTGACCAAGCCATCGCTCCGGGGGTGGCTGCAGGTCGCTGCGGGGAGCCGTGGCCAAGGACGTGGCAGCTCTGCCTCTCGCTGGGTAGTGCCAGCAGTGCACCTGTCCGGGCAGCTGCTCCGTGCCGCAGCTCACCAGAGCCTCCGGCAGCCAGCTGGCAGTGGAGCCCAGAGCCCTGCCGGGGGACAGGCTGCTGGCCAAGCCACGGGGCCAAGCAGGGCAGGGGGGAGCAGAGGTGCCCATCCTCTGGGACTGCCCCACCAGCAGCCAGGGCTGCGGAGCCAGCCGAAGGGGCCAAGGCCATCAGCGTGTCCCAGGCTGCGCTGCCTCCGTCCACCTCCCTCCCCCTCTGCAGCTGTGCTGGCTCCCAGCTGGGTGCCTGCAGCGTTCTGGGTGCGTGGTGCAGGCAGAGCCCTGGGGGCTGCTGCCCAGGACCAGAGATGGGCACCCTGGAATCAAATTCTTGTCTCCTGTCACCCTGGATCGTGGCAGGCTGCGGGGCCTGGGCTGCCATCCTCAGCTGCCCCCTGCCTGACCTGAGACCTCACTGAGCTTGTGCAGCTCTCGAGAGGAAGATCAGGGCCACTGCTTGCCAGCCCAGCTGCCAGGACCAAGCAGTCTGCCGGGCACAGTCTCCGGGTGCAGCGGTGGCATGTGCCCGCTGCCTGGGCAGAGGGGGCAAGTTAAAGCATGGGGCAACAACAGAGGCAGTCCAGAGCCCAGGCTCTGAGGTGCTCAGCCAGCAAAGTCCCATCCAATTGGCCTGATTTGCAGTTGGCCTCGGCCGCTGCACAGCTCCAACCCAAACCAATCTGTGACTCCCCTCTGCAGAAAGCCAGCTGGTGCCAGCAGCTGCTCTCTGCCCTGGGCTGCAAGGTCTCTTCCCACAGAGCCTGGTGGGGACGCAGGGCTCGGGGGGTTGTGTCGGGTGGGCCTGACACTGTCTTCGACCTGCCCTTGGCTGGCTGAGTTCAGACTCAGCAGGGTCTCGCTGCAGACACAATCCACTGCTGCTGGCGTGCTGAGGCTGGAGCATGCGGCAGAGCATGCACTGCCGAGGCTGGAGCGTGCAGCAGAGCCCTGCACTGCTGCCACCGGCACTAAGGAGAAGAAAACCTCTGAGGTGCCCCCTGTGAGTCCTGTGTCTGGTGGGAAGGGCAGCAGAGGTGCAGGGGTGCAGGTGCAGCCGTGCTGCTGGGGCTTGCTTTCTGCAGGCACTTCTGCACTCTGCCCTGCTCGGAGGCCAGCGTGGGCTCTGTGCTGCTCGCACCTGCACCTGAGCTCTGGGTTTGGCAGAGTCCATTCGTGGCAATATTGGGATGTGAGGCCAAGAAGCTGCAGCAGGACGCAGGGCAGAGATCAGTGAGCAAGGTCAGCAGAGGCTTTGCCTGCTCCCAGACGCTGCTGCTGCCACCTTTCCTTTGCACTCAGTGAACTGATCCCTCCGGGCACCTGCCCAGCACCCCGGTGGGCAGTCACCAGGGGCTGCCTGAGGCACAGACACACATCCACCCCCTTGGGCTGGGCCGGGCAAGCCGAGGGGGGTGGCTCTGTGAGGTCCTGCTTGTGCAGCCTGGCCCGGTGTGGGACCTGCCCACGCCGGGGGTGCAGCTGCGGCTGCTGGGGGGGGTCTGCAGACAGCCAGCCAGGTAGAAGGGGCAGAGAGAGGGGCAGGGGTGGGACAGGGCTGAGATCTGCTTCCCATCTCCCACCTTGCTGTGCCGTGTCCTGCTGCCGGCTCCCTTGGCAGCGTGTGTGAGGGGAGCCGAGCAGGGGCAGTGCCACGGCGGGTGCGGGCTCCGGGCACCCTGAGGGTGGCAGGGGCTGCCTGTGCCCTGCTCTCCTGCAATCATCGAAGATGTTCGCAGTCTCCTCCTCCGTGCCACTCCCCCACCCCCTGCTGCCATGCATCCTGGGCATATTACAGCCTTCCTTTGCTCTCTCAGGAGGTACTGCTCAGAGCTCTCTGCTAACGCTGTACCTTTCTAGGGGGAATTCCTGCATCCTGCCTCCCAGCCTAGAGAAGTAAAGAGCAGAACAGCCCAGAGTAAAGCCCCCCCAAGACGAAAAAGAGCTGCTGCCCTCCCGCCTGACCAGCAGCACTTGTGCCAGGTGAGTGCTTTTGTCATCAAGTGCGAGTGCATGGCCAAGAGCAGTGGGGCAGGAGATGGCCTCGGGTGCAGGGACAGCTCTCAGCCTGCCCTGGGGCAGGGCACTGCCCAGAGGGGACTGCTTTGCAAGTGGGGCTGCGTGTTCTGGGCTGGGGGGCAGCTGGGGAGACCCAGCCTTGGCACAGCAGCTTAGCGTGAGCGGGAAGCAGCTCCTGTCCTCCCAGGGCAGGGCTTAGGCCCCAGCACAGCTCCCAGCTGCTGACCACTTTGTCACTGTGCCACTTAGCCAGGCTGAAATTCCTGCCCCTAGCAGAATCCTCTCCCCTTAGCTGCTGCTCCCTCACAGAGATGGCTCAGTGCCTGACCCTGGGCAGATCCCTTCTCATCCTGGGTCCGTTGCTGTGCTAGGAGCTGGCTGGGCAGGAGCTGGGTGCCAGCAGTGAGTGGAACATGGAGCTGCCCCAGCACTCTGCCGAGCTGCCAGCCCTGCCTGGGCTGCTATAGCAACACGAGGATGGTTGAGTCCACACCACTCGGGCTCGGGAGTGGAAAGCTTCAGCACAGGCACTTTGCTGCTTGGCTCTCAGCTCCTGCCCTGCCCAGGGCAAGCAATGGGCCAGGCTGCATGAGGGGTGAGGATGCCTGCAGCCAGGAGGTGTGTGGCCCCTCTCTGCCGGTGCTGAGGACTGCAAAGAGCTGGTGCCAGAGGGCATTCCGTGCTCCTGAGCACAGGCACCCAGCTGCTGATGGGCGAAGGGGAGGTGGCAGTGGAGGTGTCCACTCCTCCCTTGCCGTCCTTGCAAAGATCTCTGCCAAGCACCTCTTAGCTGCTGCTGGAGGGATTGGAGCTTCCTACTCTGGAGTGTCAAGAGCTGCCCAGGAGCAAGAGGGACTCCAGAGCAGCTAACTGCGACCGCCAGAGCCCTGAGGGCAAAGCGTGGCCCTGCCTGTTCTCAGCAGTGGGCACATCCCTGCCTCACGGGCACTCAGCCTGCCCTCCCCCCAGGCAAGGGTGGGCAGTTTGACTTCTGCCCTCTCCCTGGGTGACCCAGCACAGCTCTTGCCTTGCGCTTCAGGATCTGCCCAGAGTGTGCAAAGCTCTTCCCAGTCCTCTCCTCCTGCCGAGATTCCTCTCTTGCCCTCCAGCTGCTTCTCTGCTGCTACCTGTAGAGCCCTCCCTGCCTGGCAGTGCCTGCCTGGCAGTGCCCTGGTGCCGAGCAGGGCAGCAGAGGTTCCCTGCAGACAGGAGAAGCAGAGGACTCTGAAGTGGGGGTTGGCTGTGGCCGTGCCTGGCGTTCAGCGAGGAGAGGTCCCGGAGCTGCCCTGGCAGAGGGCAGGGGGAGCCTGCAGCAGCCCTTGGCCGGGGCACGCCTGGCCCTGACACACTCTCCCAGTGTCACCTTCTAGCAGCAAGGTTTGCCTGATGCCAGGCTGTGTGTCCGCAGCAGTGGTGGGGCAGTGCCAGGCTATGCCAGTGGCAGTGTTGGGATGATGCC
Source organism: Tricholaema leucomelas (assembly GCA_013400475.1). NCBI lineage: Eukaryota > Metazoa > Chordata > Aves > Piciformes > Lybiidae > Tricholaema lacrymosa > Tricholaema leucomelas. Next base: position 189,788 of record WAAF01008540.1, read on the forward strand.
AGGCTGCATTCCTGTGGCACTGTTGAGATGGTGCCAGGCTGTGCCTGTGGCTGTGGTGGGGCAATGCCAGGCTGTGTGCCAGTGGCAGTGGTGGGATGGTGACAGGCTGTGTGCCCGCGGAGGGCCAGTACAGGCTGTACAAAACACCAGTCCCTGGCGGCTGCTGCTGAAGCTCCTCCGTGGGCATTGCTAATTTGGCTGCCTGCTGCCAGCCCCGGGGGAACTCGGAGTGATTGTGTTAACCCCTGGTGTGCCCTGGGCAGGAGGTAGCGGCAGTGGGGCTCGTTCTGGGCAGTGCCAGCTGTGTTGGTGCCAGCTGAGAGCCAGAACACTCTGGAGAGCTGAGCTGGGCTGGGCAGGGGTTTTGCCCTCCCTAGGGTTGGTTGTGTGAGGGCTGCCTGACACCTCCTGGCTGGCACTCTGAAGCCATGGCAGAGTGCTGCAGGTCGGCAGAGGGAGCAGGGCATGGGCTGGCTGCTGCTGAGGCACCAAGGCCTGGGGCAGGGGGCAAATAAAGTCTGCACCTGCACCTTCGGGGCACTGTCTCCAGCCCCACACCGTGGCAGGAGTCTTCTGCAGTGCCCAGGACCCTGCCAGAGGAGCATCTTGCAGTGGGTCCACCTGCCCTGCTCCTGCCCTGCTGAGGCACCCCTGGGGGCCCTGAGCTGCCAGCAGCCACCAGCAGCACTTGGCCACTTCCAGCAGGCAGCGTTTGCTTGTTTGGCCTCCAGTGCAGGGCAGGAGTGCTGGGGCTGGGGCACGAGTGGGCAGCAGAGCATGGCCCTCTGCTAATTACACAGGGAACCAGCTCCAGGCCACTGCCAGGGGCAGGCTGTGCCAGTGCCATCTGCAGGAGGTGGAGGGGTCCCAGCGTGGCTGCGGTGAGCTGGGAGCTCTGCAGGGCATCTCTCGGCTGCTTGCTCAGGACTGTGCCCGGGCACGGCCCCAGGGCTGCAGACCTCCTCCCACCCCCTCCAGACACCCTGTGCCGGCACTGCCTGACTCAGGGCAGCTCTGATGCTCAGGGACTCTGCTGCAGTTGTGCTCTGCACCTCTCTCCTGCCCCTGGGTGGCTACTGGGAGGGGGATCTGGCACTGCCTTCTCTGCAGCCCCTGAGCCCTCTCTGCTCCTGGCTCTCAGCCTCCCCTCGCAGGCTCCACTCAGTGCTCTGCAGACTCTCTCCAGCGTCTCCATGTGCCAGGGAGCCCAGAACTGGAGCTGGCACTCCACGTGTGGCCTCAGCAGTGCTGGGCAGAGGGGAAGGGTCACCTCCTTCAGCTAGCTGGCACAAACACAGCAGAGCTTCTGGACCCTGTCTCTGAGGTGCCAGGGCTGAGCTGCTATCTGTGGGCCCTAAGGCTGAGCTGTTGGTGGTTTGCTGCCAGGCAGCTTCAGCTGGACCATGGCAAGTGGGCAAATGCATTTCCCCTTCAGCCAGCACAGCCTGACCCTGTCCACCCTCTGGGCTTTACACAGCCCTGTGCCCCCAGAGGCTGTTGGCAGTCCCTGGAGTGGTTGTGCCCCCAGAGGCTGTTGGCAGTGCCTGGAGAGGTTTTCTTTCCTGCAGGCTTAAAGAGTCACTTCTGGTCCTGCTGTGCAGGGTGCTGAGGCTTGCAGAGCTCTGCCCTGGCAGGAACTTTCCTTCACAGGTTACAAACATGGCAGTGAAAAGAGCTCTCTGTGGGCAGCACAAAATTTGTCTGTTGTCCCTGGCAGGAGCTGCATCCCTGCCCCACAGTGCCAACCTTCCCTGGGCAGCACCACTGCCCTGACCTCTCTGCAGCTGCTTCCCATGTGGGCCTGAGCCCCCTCTTGACTCTCTGGCTCTGAATACGCAGCTGCAGTGCAGGACACACAGCATTGGGCCCTGCACGGCACCAATCCCTGCCCAGTGCCAGGCACTATTCCTGCAGGCTCTGCAGGGCCACCCCAGGCACCACCAAACAAGCTGAAGGAGTCTCCATGCCCAGTGCACAGCCCAGATCTGAGGCCCTGCACTCCTCTGCAGCCTCCTCTCAACCCATGGGAGCTGCAGAACCTCCCTGGTGAGCTCTGTGGACACAAACTGCATGGCACAGGAGGGCAGAATGTTTGCCACCTCTGTCCAGCTGGGGCAGGGTCTGCAGAACAGGGCTGGGGAGGAGCAGCTGAGGGAGCTGGGGGTGAGCAGTGTGGGGAGAGGAGGCTGAGGGAGACCTCATTGCTCTCTGCAGCTGCCTGAGAGGAGGCTGCAGGCAGGTGGGGGTTGGGCTCTGCTGCCTGGGATCAGGGGAGAGGAGGAGAGGAAATGTCCTGGAATTGTGCCAGGGGAGGGTTAGGTTGGAGAGGAGGAAAAATGTCTTTGGTGCCAGAGTGGTCAGGGCCTGGCAGAGGCTGCTCATGGAGGTGGTGGAGTGCCCATGGCTGGAGGTGTTCAAGGAATGTGTGGCCGTGGCAGCTGTGGCCATGGTTTGGTGCCCATGGTGGGGCTGGGTTGGGGTTGGAGTGGATGAGCTCAGAGAGCTTCTCCAACCCAAACACTTCAGTGACTTCTGTGGAAAATCCCAAAGAACACTGAGGGCTTCCTGCTGCTGCTGAGCCAAAGCTGAGCAGAGGAACGTGGCCATGGTGCCAGCTTTACACGAGTGGGTTCTGTCTGAAATGCCAACTGTAACCTCCAGGGGCCAGCTCCACACTCCTGGCCTCCAAGGAAGCCTTGGCAGGGAGCAGAGAGGGCTCCTTGCTTCCAGAGGGACTGCCCAGGCTCTGTCCAGCAAGGACTTAGCCACATGCTGCTGGAGCAAGTGCAGCAGGGCAGGCCTGGGGGTGCTGCTCAGACTCCCGGAGATGGATCTGTGCTTTTTCTCCACCACAGCACCTTTGTCCTTTCTGCTCCCTGTCCTCCACCACTCTTTGCCCTTTCTGCTCCCTGATCTTTGCCCTTTCTTCTCCCTGATCTCCACCACAGCATCTTTGCCTTTTCTGCTCCCTGATCTTTGCCCTTTCTGCTCCCTGCTTTCCACCACAGCATCTTTGCCTTTTCTGTTCCCTGATCTTTGCCTTTTCTGCCCCCTGATTTTTTCCAGAATAACCTTGAGCACAGTTTTCCTGTCAGCCTGAGCTCTCACTGGTCTCTCCATCACGTTTCTGACTCACTGGAGTGTGCTGGATGGGTTCTTGTTGCTCTGGCTGCTGCTTTTCACTTAGCTCAGAGCAGTTCCCTGGCAGCTCACCTGCGAGCAGAGCGCTCAGCACCCTGCACAGCTCCTGCTCGGCCCTCACCACAGAAATCTCTCTGCTGGCACCAAGAGCTGTCAGATTCTACTCAGCCTGGCTTTGCCTGCGGCCACAAGTGACCAGCAGGGGCTCTGCTCTCTCCTCCCATCACAGAGCCTTTGCTTCAGAAGCCTTCCACACAGATCCACACTGAAAGGAGGCTGAAAGCTTTGACACTGAGCTCCTATCCCCAGTGGCTGTTTCCTCAGTTCCACTTAGACACATTTGACTCCCAGAATCCCAGAATCCCGGAGTGTGGTGGGGTTGGAAGGGATCCCCCCAGAGATCATCCAGCCCATCCTCCCTGCTCCAGCAGGGCACCCACAGCAGCTTGCCCAGGAGCACAATGGCCAGGGGAGGTTGGAAGCTCTGCAGAGGAGACTCCACAAGCTCTCTGGGCAGCCTGCTCCAGGCCTCCAGCACCCTCATACCAAAGGAGTTTCTCCTCCTGTTCAGAAGGAACCTCCTGGGTTCCAGTTAGTGCTCATTGCCCCTTGGCCTGTCCCTGGGCACCACTGTAAAGAGCCTGGCACCTTCCTCTGCCCCTGGCCCTGCAGTGGAGAACCACCCTTGGTGTGTGCACATGGCTGGCTCCTCTCACCCTTCAGCCAGGGCTTTGTTACCTTCTGCCTTCAGCCATGCTCGAGGCCAGCTGCTGCCAGCTGCTGGTTTGAGCTTGTCTGACGCTGGCAGCTTTGGCAGAGCCCAAGCAGAGGCTGAAGCAGGAGGGGATTCTCCAGCAGGCAGGAGGAGCTGGGTCAGATTTCCTGCATCCTGGCTCTCTGGAGGTCCTCAAACACTCCTGCTCTCCTCCCCCGTGCTGGAAACCTCTTCCCTGGGTAGACAAGGAGACAACCACCCAAAAATCTGCAAAGAGCAGGGTGCAATGCCAGGGCAGTGCCAAGAGCTTCCTTCCCCATTTCTCACTTTCACCATCTTCTGGCTGATGTCCCTAAACCAGCCCAAAATTCCACTGTTTCTGTGCAACCTCCCTGCCAGGAACTGGGCTTCGCTTGTGCAACGCTGAACTTTCTTGCAAAATCTCCTCTGCTTCCTGGTCCAGCCCCAAGGTGCCTCCGAAAATGCCCCCTGGGTGCCGCTGGCAGAGTGGAGCCCGGAGGAGCCGCAGCAGGACAGCAAAGCCACCTTCACCCTCGCCAGAGGGAGCCCCCAGCCCATTCCTCTGCAAGGCTCTGGTGCCCTCCTGCAGCGGCCTGGGAGCCTCCAGCTGATGCAACAGAGAACATTTGCACAACGCCAGGGCAGCAGTGCAGGGGGAACGCGCGGAGGGGGCTGCTGGATTGCAAAACGTGCGGAGGGAGAAGGGAGCAGGCAGCAGGAGGGTGTGGACCTCAGCGCAGCAAGTTCCTTCTGGGCAGTCAGTGGTGCCGGGAGCAGGCTGCTGAGCATGTGGTGGGACAGGGGAGCCAAGGACTAACCCTGAGCCTCCCCATACCAGAAGAGACATGTTGGGTTCTCTGCACCCAAAACCCCAAGCTCAGCGTTTTGCAGGGCCTGTGGTTGAGAGACCCCTGGAGAACGGAGCAGGTGAGTCCTTTGGGGGGGTTCTGCTCCACCTGCCTGTGGGTGCTGCTGCAGTGGTTTGGGCTGGCTCTGAGCAGGGCAGGGGTTGGAGGAGAGGGGAGTCTGAGTTGCCAAGCTGCTGCTTCAGCACAGCCCTGCTCGGCTCACCAGGGCCAGCTGCTGGTGTGTGTGTGGCAGCCTGGGGTGGGTGACCTCAGAGGCAGCAGTCCCTGCTGCCGGCGCCCCGGGGCATGGGGGTGGGAACCAGCTGTGCTGGGTGCTTTGCTGGGACACTGCTCCGCAGAGGGCTGGGAGTGAGGAAGAGAAGGGTTTGAAGCTCTCGCTGGTGGCTCTGCTTTCAGAAGTGCTGGCCCGGGCTAGGCTCTGCCGCTGCCCAGAGCTGCTCCGGCCCAAAGGGCTGTGAGGAGCTGCAGAGCTGTGAGCCTGGGCAGGAGCCTCTGCTGGAACAATGCAGTCCTCAGGCACAGCCTCCGTGGGTTCACCACGGGAGAGTCCTCTCTGGCCAGTTCAGAGGGAAGGTCTCCATCCCAGGCGACGGAGCGCAGGTGGTGGAGGGAGTTCTTGTGGGGTTTAGGAAGGCTTCCGATAAGTCTCCCTCGTAGCATCCTCCTGGGGCCGTGGGTTCACGGTGTGCTGGGTGAAGCCCCAGATGGATGGCAGAGCTCCAAGGGCTGTAGTGGACAAGGCCACACCTGGCTGGTGACCACTCGCCTGTGGTGTTCCTCACCCTGTGGCCAGGGCTGCCTGTGGCTCATTCCCTGCTCTGGGTGCAGCTGATTGCCTCAGCAGCAGCCTTGCTGACAGTGCCCGAGGGGGAAGTGCTGTGGACTCCCCTGGGAGACAGGAGACCTTGCAGGGAGGTCTGGACAGGCTGGGGCAGGACTGGTGGGGTGCAATGGAACCAGTTGGACCTGATGACCTTAAAGGTCTTTTCCAATCTGATTAATTTCTCTGATTCTGTGAAATGGAACCAGGCCAAGTGCTGGGTTCTGTGCCTGGGAAGAGCAGAGTGGGATCTGGGGGTGCTGGGTGGCATCAGGCTCCAAAGGAGCCAGCACTGTGCCCTGGCACCAGTCACATCCTGGGCTGCATCAAACACAGCACAAGCAGCTGGTCAAGAGAGGAGGTTGTCCACTGGACTCGGTGTGGCCCCACTTGGAGCACTGTGCTGGGCCCAACCATTCCAGAAGGATCTCAGCTGCACCCAGAGGAGGGCAACAAAGCTGGTGGCAGGGCTGGGAGCAGTGCCAGAGCCACTGAGCACTCCTTGTTTGCCTCGTGTGGGGCAGAGGAGGCTAAGGGGTGACCTCATTGCCCTCTTCTTCCTGGGGAGGGGAAGTGGAGAGGGAGGTGCTGATTTCTTCTCCTTGGGCTCCAGTGGTAGGACCCCTGGGAATGGTTCAGAGCTGTGCCAGGGGAGGTTTAGGCTGGACACGAGGAGGAATTCCTTTACTGAGAGGGTGAGCAGAGCCTGGGACAGGCTTCTTCAAGAGGTGATCCATGCCCCAAGCCTGCCAGGGTTTAGGAGGCATTTGGACCATGCCCTTATGACAGACTTCAGGTCAGCCCTGAGCTGAGTATGCAGTTGGCCTCCATGGTCTTTGTGGGTCCCTCTCAAGCAAAAGAGTCAGGTCTGCCCTCCTGTGCCTCCAGCCACTGCTGCTGCAGGCAGAGACTCTCCTCAGCTCCAGGGCTGTAGGCTCTGGGGCTCAGGAGGTCCTGCAGACAGAGGAGGAAGAGGTGGATCACAGAAGGGATCATTCAGTGAGCCTGTGACAGCAAAACACAAGATCTGAGATGTGTCCTCCTCCCTGCAGGGCCAATGGTGCCAGTAACTGGTGAGAGGAGGATGTGAGCTGTGGGAAGGTCCTGGCAGCTGATGTTTTGCTCTCTCCAGACCTGTGTCTTGGCAGCTACAAAACAAACACCACAAACCTCTTCTGGGACATGGAGGGGAGCTGAATCCAGACTTCCTTAACCTCCTGTGGGCTTCAGTAGACGCAACTCTATGAGCAGCAGGAGCACAGCACAAGGCAGTTCCTGTCTTGTGTGCCAGGCAAAGGAGGAGGAGAGGCAGTGCAGAGGAGCAGGACAGGCAGTGCAGAAGAGCACTACAGGCAGTGCACAGGAGGAGGACAGGCAGTGCAGAGGAGCAGGACTGGCAGTGCACAGCAGCAGGACAGGCAGTGCACAGGAGGAGGACAGGCAGTGCGCAGCAGCAGGACAGGCAGTGCACAGGAGCAGGACAGGCAGTGCACTGCAGCAGGACAGGCAGTGCGCAGGAGGACAGGCAGCGCACTGCACCAGGACAGGCAGTGCACTGCAGCAGGACAGGCAGTGCACTGCAGCATGACAGGCAGTGCGCAGGAGGAGGAGCTGTTGTGCTGCTGGTGGCTCCTGGCGCAGGGCGCAGCTGTGTGCCTGAGCAGCCTCCTGATGCTGTTGCTCTGAGGAGCGTGGAAGGAGCAGAGGAAGAGTCAGCAGCAGAGTGGCTGCCCCAGGCCTGGCAGCCGGCAGGGCGAGGGCCAGAGCTGGTTCTGTCTTTCTCTCTCTGGTTTGCTCTTTGTGCTCAGCCTTTGGGCAGGAGTGAATTTGTGTCTGCTGGCAACCAAAGCAGCTGCTGTGCGCAGCCCACCCTGAGCGAGGCCTGGCAGCAGTGTGCTGACAGCTCCTGGGGGACAGGCCCTGCCACAACAGCTGTGCCCAGCTGGGGCAGGGTGTTCCAGCAGCCTGTGGAGCTGGTGCCTGGGAACATGGTTTGGTGTTGACCCTGCAGTGCGGGGTTGAGGGCTGGACTGGGTGAGCTTGGAGGGCTCTGCAGCCAGATGTGCTCTGTGATCTGGTGTGGTTCTGCTGGGTTGATGGACTCCATCTTGGAGAGCTTTTCCAGCCAGGTGCATGCTGTGATCCTGTGAGTCTGTTTGGACTCAAAGACCCTGGAGGGCTTTTCCAACTCAAACACTTCTCTGGTTCTGTGAAAGCCGCTCAGGGACTCAGGACAAACTGCTGGAACACTACAAGAGGTTGGGAGTGGAACCCCCCCAACAGGAGGTGGTTGGGTCCCCATCCCTGGAGATAGCCAAAGTCAGGTGGCAAACCTGGGCAACCTGATCTAGAGGAGGATGTCCCTGACTGCAGGGGGTTGGACTGGATGCCCTTTGGAGGTCCCTTCCCACCCAGCCCATTCTGTGATGCTGTGACAAGGAGCTACAATGCTGCAAAGAGGAGGCTCAGGGCAGAGCTCATTGCTGTCTGCAGCTCCCTGCAGGGAGGCTGTAGCCAGCTGGGGTTGGGCTCTGCTGCCAGGCACCCAGGGACAGAACAAGGGGACACAGCCTCAGGCTGTGCCAGGGCAGGTTTAGGCTGGACATTAGGAAGAAGTTCTTCACAGCAAGAGAGATTGGCACTGGCATGGGCTGCCCGGGCAGGTGGTGGAGTCGCCGTCCCTGGAGGTTGCATGAGGCACTCAGTGCCAGGGGTTAGTTAATTAGAAGGGTTAGGTGCAGAGGTCTTTTCCAGCCTGATTAACTCTGTGTTTCTGTGACAATGCCCTCGAAGTGCCAGTCAGGTGCTGGGGGGAGCTGCTGACACTTGCCCTGCTCTGCTTCTCCTCTGCCCAGCGCAGGCTGAGCCGTGCCCGGGGGAGCGAGCGGCCGCGCCGAGCATGGGCGAGCAGAGCCACGTCAACAGCCTCTTCCTCAACGAGGAGGCTGCCAAGCGCCTGGGCAGCGAGGGCAGGCTGCAGCGGCTGCGCCAGGCCCTGCAGAGGCGAGCGGCCCGAGCCAAGAAGAGGATGCACAGCATCACCGCCGCCAGCGCCAGGACCTTCCTGCGCCGCAACGCCTTCGTGCTGCTCACCATCGTGGCCGTCCTGCTAGGTACGGGGCGGGCCGGCGGAGCTTCTGCCTCCTCCCACTGCAGCCAGCAGGCTGACACCAGGCTGGAGCCTGAGGAGTGAAGCTGAATGTACAGCGTGGCACAGTTTGTGAGCACATACACACAGCTCTGCTGTGAGAGCTGGGGCTCTGCAGCCTGGAGAAGAGAAGGAGACCTCAGAGTGGCCTTCCAGGATCTGAAGGGGGCCACAGCAGGGCTGGGGAGGGACTATTTCAAGGTCTGGTAATGAGAGGAGGAGGAGGATTGGGTTTGAATTGGCAGAGGGGAGATTGGAGCTGGATGTTAGGAAGTTGTTTGCAGTGAGGGTGAGGAGACACTGGCACAGGTTGCCAGGGAGGTTGTGGAGCACAGAATGTGAGGATGTTAGAAAGAATTGTTCACAGAGACAGTGATTGGCATTGGGATGGGCTGCCTGGGGAGGTAGTGGAGTCCCCATCCCTGGAGGTGTTTAACAAGAGACTGGATGAGACACTTGGGCCAGGGGTTAGGTAATTAGAAGGTGTTAGGTGAAGGTTGGACTGAATGAGCTCAAAGCTCTTCTCCAGCCTGGTTAACTCTGGTCCTGTGAATCCTTTTTCTCCCACTTGGGGTTCACCATAAGCCCCCAGAGATCTTTCTTCCCCCTGCCCATTGCCAGGCTGCTTTGAAGCTGGCCACATCTGAAACTGCCTCCCCTTAGTCCCTAGCATTAGGTCCAAACAGGCCAATGTGGCACAGTAACAATGAGTTTGGCCTTGAAGGCTGCAGCTGAGACTGAACCCATCCTCAGATGGAGGAGCTCACTGCCTTCAAGGGTGTGCAGAGGGGAGAGAAAAGAGCTCGGCAGCCACATGGGTGGAGATGCAGGATTCATGGCAGGGAATACAGAAGTGGCATTCCCAGGACACCTCCTGGACACTCTGTGCCTCCCAGAGGTCTGTTCAGGGCTTTTGTCAAAGGAAGCCATCTCCAGCTGGGCCAGTGGGGGCACCCAGAGGCATCTCAGGGTGGCAGCAGGAAAGGAAAGGAGCTGGAGCTGTGCCAGAGGAGGGTTAGGTTGGAGATTAGGGTATTAGGGCAGAGCCCACTGCTCTCTGTGGCTCCCTATGAGGAGGTTGGGGCGAGGCTGCTTTGGTCTCTTCTCCCAGGGAGCTAATGACAGGCAAGAGGAAACTGCCTCAAGCTGCACCAGGGCAGGGTTAGGTTGGAGAGGAGGAAAAATGTCTTTGGTGCCAGAGTGGTCAGACACTGGCAGAGGCTGCCCAGGGAGGTGGAGGAGTGCCCATGGCTGGAGGTGCTCCAGAACCCTGTTGTCATGGCAGCTGGGGCCATGGTTTGGTGCCCATGGAGGGGTTGGGTTGCTGCTTGGACTGGATGCTCCCAGAGGCCTTTTGCACCCCAGGCAGTTCTCTGGGCACCACTGCACATGGGGGGAAAGTTTGTGTCTTCTACAAAGATTTCATTGCTCACCACAGTGTGGCTGGGGAGGTGAAGCTCAATGAGCTGCCAGCTCAAGGTCACAGACTGAAGAGAGCTCAGAGTGTCCAACTCCACATCAGGAGCACCTCTGTGTGCAAGAGCAGACCCTGCAGAGGGCTCTGTGGCAGAGCCTTGTTGATTCCTTCTGGCTGCAGCTGAGGAAGAGTCTCCAGCAGCAGGAGTTTGGTGATGCAGCTGCACCAGTCCTGGTAGAAAGTGGTCCAGCTCTGTCCAAAGGCATCTCCAAGGGCTCTGGAGATGCATCCACAGCTTTAGCCTGGCAGGAGCAGGATGAGGAAGTGCTGCAGAGGGCTGTGGTGCAGTGCACACTAAAGCCAGCCTGTCCCTGGCTTGTGAGCCAGGCCGTAGGGCTCTGACTCCCTGGCTGAGCTCAGCTGCACCAGGGGAGTGCACAAAGGCTCTGACCCCTGCAGCCACCCTTAGGTTGGGTTGGGAGATCAAAGCTCAGGTCACAGCATTTCTGTGCTTCCTAGGAAGAGGCCACAGAGGAGCAGCATGGAGAGCTCCAAGGACACAGTGGTTTAGCACCAGGCTGCTGTGCATGGGAATGTGGCAGAGGAGAGAGAGCTGCAGGGAGAACTGCATCACAGCCTTGGAGAGAGCATCTGCTGCTGCGGGGAGGAGGGGCTGAAGGGAGCTGAGCAAGAGGCAGGGCTGCAGGACAGGCCACTGGACCAGCCTGCCCTGTTCCCACTCTCCTGCCTGCCGCCCTGCAGGGATCATCCTGGCCTTCTCCCTGCGCCCCTACCAGCTGAGCTACCGCCAGATCAAGTACTTCTCCTTCCCGGGGGAGCTGCTGATGAGGATGCTGCAGATGTTGGTTCTTCCTCTCATTGTCTCCAGCTTGATTACAGGTGAGATCTGCTTCCTGCTGCCCCTGGCCCAGCCAGCAGCTGGCAGAAGGTTGCTGTTTCAGGATGCCCTCTTGTGCCCTGGGGATCAGCCCAGGAGCTGCAGTCGGTGCAGTTGGCACTCACAGCTCTGCTGCCTCGGCCGTGGGGAGGAGAGGCAGAAGGCTCCTGGTGCCTTCCCGGGAGCCAGGGGAGGACAGAGTGTGGCGTGTCCCACGCCCAGCTCTTGAGCACTAGTGACAGTTTTATCCTACCTGGCCTGAAATGCCTGCAGGTTTGTTGCCCAGCTCAGCTTCAGGTGCCCTCTGGCCTAGAGAAGGTTAATTTCTGCCAGCCCACAGGAGCTGGAGCTGATCACCAGCTGCAGAGCTTGTTCCATCCAGCGCCTCAGGGAGGGCACCAACCAGGCAAGGTTTCAGGCAGTGGGAGGGCATTCCACCTGCTGACACATCCCACCAGGAGGGACCTAAAGGCCCAGTGTGCTGGGAAGGATTCATTTCCCTTCTGAGAGCTTTGGGAGGAAGTTGGTTTGCTCCTCACTGCATCCTTAGCCCCTGTGGTCCCTTGGGACCACAAGCCACATTCCCTCATATCAGCATCACCCTGGAGCTCCAAAGTCTGCCCCTTGCATCTGGGCTTCCTGAAGACCCCAGCTCCTCATCCAGCTGCTGCCTGTGCCCTGCACACTTTGTGTCTGCCCCTTTCCCCTTTGTCCTTCCCCTTTCCATCCCAGCTGACCTCTCCCTGTCCCTCTGTGTGTCTCCCCAGGCATGGCCTCGCTGGACGGCAGAGCCTCGGGGAAGATGGGGGTGAGAGCTGTCATCTACTACACAGTGACCACCATCATAGCAGTCTTCATTGGCATCCTCATGGTGATCATCATCCACCCAGGGAAAGGCTCTAAGGACAAGCTTCACCGAGAAGGCAGAATTGAGCAGGTGCAGACCACAGATGCCTTCATGGACTTGGTGAGGTAGGTGAAGAAGATGGTCTCAGGCTGAGAGCACTGAGACCAAGTTCCTCCGTGGAATGCCCTTTTGAAGTGTCACAGCCCCAGGCAGACACTCAGGGAATGAGGTTTGTGGGTGAGTCTTGCCCAGGCTACCACTTCTAGCCCAGTCTGGTTCTCTGGCTTGGCCGCTCTGAGCCTGAGCACTTGGCCTGGAGCTCTCTTCTGTGAGAGGTTTTAATGCAAGAGGCCAAAGTGAGCTCAGCAAACAAGAAATGAAAACCATCCATGACTGCAGAGCCTTCAGAAGCTCAGCCTGGGAAGGCTGCTCCTCGTATCCCTTCACTGACCCAAGGGAAGGGGAGGAAGGGGACTGAGGAGGGGGATCCTGAGACATTGTCTCTCACTCCCTTGCTGTGATCTCACAGAGCAGACTGCAGAGCTGCACCATCTCAGGTGCTTTGAAGCTATGCTTCTGAGGTGCAAGATAACAGAGAGCTCCAGAGGGGCTGAGGGCAGGGCAGGATGTGAAACCTTGCAGTGTGTGGGCACCTGGAGGGTCAGTTGGGTCTGCTGATGCTTGGCCAAAGGCCACATCCCACTGCTCTCCCTGTGCAGTCTTTTCCCACTCGTGAAACACAACCTTCTGGAGGCTGAAAAGGTACAGGAGGGTGCCTGGCTCCAGCTGAGGATTGCCATCCTCTGTCAGGCAGGCAGAAAGGGCTCTCCAGCACACTGCTCCAGCAGAGAGGGGCTGGCCAGGCAGCCTGTGGTTTCTTGCTGGCCAAACAGGACAGTAACTCTCTCCTTCTCTCCTCCACTGCAGGAATATGTTCCCACCCAACCTGGTGGAAGCCTGCTTCAAACAGGTATGGGATCCACCTGGCCTGTCACCTCCCTTTGCACCCTGTGCCCTCGGCGAGGTCCAGCTGCCCCAGGGGATGGAGCAGCAATTGCTCTGCGTGGCCCTCACACCTCCCAGCTCTGCTGCAGGAGGCACTGCACTCATCAGGCTCTGTCACTGCATCCCCCCACAAGCTGTCTGTGGGTGGGGCCTCCAACCTCCATCCCACCCCACAGTCAGGAGGAGTCTGTGCCACCCCAGGTAGCAGGCTTGGGCTGGCAGAGGCAGGGCAGCAGGTTCCCTGGGTTGGGCTCTCCTGCAGTGCCAGTGCCCTTGGAGGCAGCACAAAAGCCCATCAGAAGGAGGTCTCAGCCCTAGAGATGTGAGATGCTCCAAAGGCCTCATGACCTTTAGCTCCGTGGACCTTTTGGTGCCAGCCCTAAGCTGGGGAGCTGGAGGAGGAGCAATGCCAGTGCCCCACGCGGGTGCGTTTGTCTCCTGTGCAGTGCCAGGGCCCTCCCACGCAGCAGGCGGGCAGGAGCTCTTTAGGAGGGGCTGCGAGAGCCCAGGGCGCTGCGCGGAGCAGCTGGGGAGCCCCGCGGCTGCCGCTGACCAGGCTCTGTCTCTGCAGTACAAGACGCAGTACAGCACCAGGCTCTTCAGCAGGACTGTGCTCCGCAGCGGCAATGCCTCCGCGGCTGGCACCGGCACTCCGAGCCCCGCGCCCGACAACTCCAGCGGCATCCTGGAGAACGTCACCCAGGCCCTGGAGACCCTCTCCGAGGTGCTGACCTTTGAAGAAGTGATTCCCATCCCGGGCTCTGCCAGTGGGGTGAACGCGCTGGGGCTGGTAGTGTTCTCCATGTGCTTCGGCTTGGTGATCGGCAGCATGAAGCAGAAGGGACGGCCCCTGCGGGAGTTCTTTAACTGCCTCAACGAGGCCATCATGAGGCTGGTGGCCATTATCATCTGGTGAGGAGCACGGCCGGTCGGAGCAGCAGGTCTGCAGGTGCAGTTTCCGCTGGCCCGAGGAGGAGTGGGGTAGCTCTGAGGGGTGCCACGCACAGGGCAGGCAGAGGGGCACAGCCCTCCCTGCCCCCCGCCAGCCCGGAGGGGATGAGTCTGTTCACATTTCATTTCCTGTGTTCTGTTTCCACCTCAGACATGTCAGGGGCACCAGGACTTGCTCTCCCTGAGGCTGCTGGAAACATCCTTGGAAGACCAGAGAGCTGGAGTGGAAGATCTCTTAGCCTTACCAGCAGGGGTAGGGTGTGAGGCTTTCCCACCCAAAGCTTTCCTTCCAGCTGTGTTCCAGGAGTCTGACTTAGCCATGAGCCACCATGACCCAGGGCCACTTTCCTGCCACCCAGGGCGGCACTGAATGCATCAGCTCCGAGAGCTGGGCAGGGCTGACCAGGCCAGCTCCAAGGCTTCCCATTTCAGATGCCAGCTCCTCAGCTGCTTGTGGCTCTCTGTGTAAGGCCTTAGCACAGGCACTGCTCAGGTTGGGCTCTTCTCTAGCAGGCAGCATTTTGCTGTTTTGAGCTCTTCACCCATCGAGGGCTCAAGGTCTAATTAGCAGTTTGTGGTAGGTCCCACAAGAGAGGAGAGATTTGGGGCTGGCAGATGTCTGCCAGGGAGGGGCTCTGTCACCCCCTCCAGCGTCCTCTCCCTGACCCAGCCAGCCTTGGAGCTCCGAGCAGCAGCCTGAGCCTGGGGCCAGCCTTACACAGAAAGGCACAAAGGGCAAGAACCACCCTGGGCTGATGGCAGAGCACTGGGCAGCCCCAGCCCCTCTGGGATCTCTTCCTCCATGGATGGGGCAGAACTCAAGAGATAAGAGTTGCCTGAGGGCACAGAAGGGAGAGCAGTGCCGCAGGCAGACCTCACAGAGACAATTCCAAGGTGCCTTCAACACCCTCTCCTTCAGTCCCCCTTGCAGTGCCCAGAGCCAGGCTGCTGCTGTGCCGTGGGTTACAGCCTGGAAGCTGCTGTGCAGTGCCTTCAGGGACCTCCTGTTACCAAATCCTGCTGCTCCCAGAGGCTGCACTGCCAGCTGCAGTCTCCCTCCCGACCCCACAGTCTGCAGAGCAGCTCCCAGGAGCTTCTTTTCCCTGGAGAGATGTGGTCAGGAGCTGCAGCCAAGGAGGCCTTCTAGAGGAAGGTCAGAGGAAATGAAATGTTTGTGAAATCCTCTCCTGAAACTTCCAAACCTCCCAGGCTAAGTCAGGGTTTGGCATGAGGAGCTCTGAGCCTGCATGGATTGCATGTGAGCGTTAGAGCCATGGAATCAGAGCTGTCTGGGCTGGAAAAGCTCTCTGAGAGCATCCAGTCCAACACCAACCCAGCCCCACCATGGGCACCAAACCATGGCCACGGCTGCCATGGCCACAGGGCTCTGCAACACCTCCAGCCATGGGCACTCCACCACCTCCCTGGGCAGCCTCTGCCAGTGTCTGACCACTCTGGCACCAAAGACATTTTTCCTCCTCTCCAACCTAAGCCTCCCCTGGCACAGTTCCAGGACATTTCCTCTCTGATCCTAGGCAGCACAGCCCAACCCCCACCTGGCTGCAGGCTCCTCTCAGGGAGCTGCAGAGGGCAAGGAGGTCTCCCTCAGCCTCTATCCTCCACACTGCTCACCCCCAGCTCCCTCAGCCTCTCCTGGCACAATTCCAGGACATTTCCTCTCCTCCTATCTCCTGATCCTAAGCGATGGACCAAGAGGAAATGGCTGAAGTGGGCTGTGGAGGCCCAGCCCTGAGCAGCATGGCGGTGGAGCTGGGTGCCCTTCGCTCCAGCTGCCCTCCATGCCCAGTGGAGTGTCCAGGATGTTCCCCACGGCTGTGCCTTGGCTCCCTCCCTGCAGAGCCTCCCTGCTGCTCTCAGACCCATTGCTGTGGAGGGAGAACGAAGCCCTGAGGAGTGGAAGGGCACCAGAGTGGCTGACAGTGGTTCAGACAAGCCATGGCTGCTTTCTGAGGTGCTGCTGGACCCAGTCCTTGCTACCCCAGCTGTGGATCCCCTGTGTGCTCCTACTCCCTACATGGGAGCGTCCCAGGGCTGCCGTCCCACTGCCTGTAGGCCACTGCTGCCCTCACCCCCCAGTTCCCTGTCCCTGCCCTGCTTCCCTGTGCCTCTCAGCAGGGCAGAAAACAACTGATGCCAGCCCCTGTTGGGGAAGAGACTCCGAGGAGCCCTTCCCACAGCCTCCCTGCTCAGTGCTTCAAGGAGTGTTGTGGTAGTCAGGGAGCCCTGGAGGAGGAGCAGGAAACCTCCAGCAGTGCCCACACTGTGCACTGTCCCTTGCAGCACCACCAGCGCTGGTGACCCTGCGGTGACCAAGTGCCAGCTCTCTGCGGGCTTCCAGAGGAGAAAGCACAGCAGCCTCAGCCCAGGAGCGGGCGCAGCGGGCAGGCGCCGGGTGCCGGCTGGGCACCTGCCTAGGGAGCCTGTGCCAGGGCTGTGTGGGTGCCACCCCTGAGCCCTGGCCTTGTGCTTCGGCCACAGGTATGCTCCAGTTGGGATCATGTTCCTCATTGCTGGCAAAATCCTGGAGATGGACGACCTGGCAGTGATGGGAGGGCAGCTGGGGATGTACACCCTGACCGTCATCGTGGGGCTGCTGATCCACGCCCTCTGCGTGCTGCCGCTGCTCTACTTCATCGTCACCCACCGCAACCCCTGGGCCTTCATCGCAGGCCTCCTGCAGGCCCTCATCACGGCCCTGGGCACCTCCTCCAGGTACGGCAGGGGCAGGGCTGGGCTGGCATGGGCACCCTGGGGCTGCTCTGAGCTGCATCACCACCTCCAGCGCTAGGGTATGGCAGGGGCAGGGCTGGGCTGGCATGGGCACCTTGGGGCTGCTCAGCTGCACTGTGGCTCACCTCCTCCAGCACTAGGGTATGGCGGGGGCACGACTGGGCTGGCATGGGCACCTTGGGGCTGCTCAGCTGCACTGTGGCTCACCTCCTCCAGCACTAGGGTATGGCGGGGGCACGACTGGGCTGGCATGGGCACCTTGGGGCTGCTCAGCTGCACTGTGGCTCACCTCCTCCAGCACTAGGGTATGGCGGGGGCACGACTGGGCTGGCATGGGCACCTTGGGGCTGCTCAGCTGCACTGTGGCTCACCTCCTCCAGCACTAGGGTATGGCGGGGGCACGACTGGGCTGGCATGGGCACCTTGGGGCTGCTCAGCTGCACTGTGGCTCACCTCCTCCAGCACTAGGGTATGGCGGGGGCACGACTGGGCTGGCATGGGCACCTTGGGGCTGCTCAGCTGCACTGTGGCTCACCTCCTCCAGCACTAGGGTATGGCGGGGGCACGACTGGGCTGGCATGGGCACCTTGGGGCTGCTCAGCTGCACTGTGGCTCACCTCCTCCAGCACTAGGGTATGGCGGGGGCACGACTGGGCTGGCATGGGCACCTTGGGGCTGCTCAGCTGCACTGTGGCTCACCTCCTCCAGCACTAGGGTATGGCGGGGGCACGACTGGGCTGGCATGGGCACCTTGGGGCTGCTCAGCTGCACTGTGGCTCACCTCCTCCAGCACTAGGGTATGGCGGGGGCACGACTGGGCTGGCATGGGCACCTTGGGGCTGCTCAGCTGCACTGTGGCTCACCTCCTCCAGCACTAGGGTATGGCGGGGGCACGACTGGGCTGGCATGGGCACCTTGGGGCTGCTCAGCTGCACTGTGGCTCACCTCCTCCAGCACTAGGGTATGGCAGGGGCACGACTGGGCTCTCATGGGCACCTTGGGGCTGCTCAGCTGCACTGTGGCTCACCTCCTCCAGCACTAGGGTATGGCAGGGGCACGACTGGGCTGGCATGGGCACCTTGGGGCTGCTCAGCTGCACTGTGGCTCACCCCCTCCAGCACTAGGGTGCAGCAGGGGCTGACCCCACGGCCCACTTTGCTCCTTCTGGTGGCGACTCTGCTTGCAGCACAGGACAGCCCCCAGTGTGCTTCCCGAAGGGCTCACCCCTGGCAGCCCTGCCCCACATGCCTGCACGGTTCTGCTCCCCGGGCAGCCACACCGAGCTCCCTGGGGACCTGGGCAGAGACTTGCAGCCCCTGGTGTCCCATGGCTCACATCCCCACGGGCACTGCCACAGCAAGGGACAGTTTGACCACCTGCTGTGTCTGCCACAGCGTTCAGTCCCTGGCGAGCCTCTGCCAGGCGCTCCCACAGCCCCTCACACTGCAGCACACAGCCCTCCTCCTGCTCCCCTCCCTCACAGCCACTCTGCCATCCTCAGGCGTGGGTCCCTCCTGTCTCACGCACCGAGGGCAGTGAGAAAGGGCCCAAGGGTTTTAAACAGCTGGGGAAGGAGTTCTGCTCTTGAGGCTCCATCCCCTGAATCCTGCAGCATCACCTCCTCACCTCCTCTTGGTGTCCACACAGCATTGCCCTCCAGGGCTCCCCTGCCCCTGTCCCTGCAGCCTGCACTCCCCCCCCGAGGAAGCCTTGCTTAGACTGTTCTTTCTCCTAGCAGCTTCTGGCCTCTGGCTGACATGGCAGGGTGAAGGAGCAGGTGGGTAAGGTCACGAACCAGGCAGAGGCTCAGTCCCTGTGCCCCAGGCTGGCAGGTGGCCAATGGCTGCTGTTCTATGCCTCCTCCCAGCTCGGCGACGCTGCCCATCACCTTCCGCTGCCTGGAGGAGAACAACGGCGTGGACAGGCGCATCACCAGGTTCGTGCTGCCCGTGGGAGCCACCATCAACATGGATGGCACAGCTCTGTACGAGGCCCTGGCAGCCATCTTCATCGCCCAGGTCAACAACTACGAGCTGGACTTCGGGCAGATCATCACCATCAGGTGACTTTGGAGAGCGTTTGGGGGCCAGAGCCTCAGACAAGGCCAAGGAGCAGTGGGTGGAAGCTGCAGCACAGGAGGTTCCAGCTCAGCACAAGGGACAACTTCTCACCTGGAAGGGTCCCAGAGCCCTGGCACAGGCTGCCCAGAGAGGTTGTGGAGTCTCCTCCTCTGGAGCCTTTCCAGGCCTGTCTGGATGTGTTCCTGTGTGCCCTGAGCTAGATTGGATGGTCCTGCTCTGGCATGGGGTTGGACTGGATGAGCTCTTTGGGTCCCTTCCAGCCCCTGACATCTGCGAGCTGTGAGCTGTGAGTTGCTGAGGTGTGGTCAGGTTCCACTTTTGCTTAGAAGATGAAACGAGAGAAACAGGCATGGCCAAGAAGGCTGTGCTGAGCTGCAGGTGTGGCAGCAGCAGTGACTTGGGCCCCAGGGCTTTGAGGCTCCACTTGAGCCCTGTTTGCATCTCCTGGCCCTGCCCGTCCTTGCTGCAGCTGCAGTGCAGCCTGCCCCGGGTGGTGCCTGCCTGCTGTGTCGGTGTCCCACGGGCCCCAGCCCTGCAGAAAGGCTGCCAAGGGGTTCTGTAGGTGCTGAGGTCCAGCTGCTTCCTGACCCTTTAGCAAACGCCACCACCTCTCTCCTGGCCTGGCTGATGGCTCTGCTTTGCTGTCCCCTGCAGCATCACCGCCACAGCCGCCAGCATCGGAGCCGCAGGCATCCCCCAGGCAGGCCTGGTGACCATGGTGATAGTGCTGACGTCGGTGGGGCTGCCTACTGAGGACATCACACTCATCATTGCTGTGGACTGGTTTCTGTAAGTCCTGCTGTGCTCTCCCTGCCAGCCCCTGGGCACTCTGCTCCCAACGTCTCTGTTAAAAGCACTCTCAGTGGCCTGGACTGTGAGGCCTTTGCCCATAGCTCTCTCTGCCCGTGCTGGAGGCTTCACCATGTACCTCATGGTGACCAAGGCAGCAGAGGTCACCAAGGCATCTGCAAGTGACCAAGGCAGCAGAGGTCACTTGCAGAATGTCCTGAGGTTGCTTTATCTTAAAAGGTACCCAGAAACTATGCCCAGACTGGTAGGATGATCTGTGCCAGTGGCACAGTGGTGATGGTTCTGCACTGGAATGTGGGATGGGTTGGATGAAGCTGAGGAGCCTTGAGATGGGTGCAGCTGCCCAGCTGTGTTGGTCCACCTCAGCTTTTGTCCCTTTTAAGCCTTGGCACAAGTGATTTCCCAGCAGTGCTCTTAGGAACTGGACTGCAGAACACATTTGTGCACAGTCCTCACTCCCTCAGACCTCTCAACCACACAAAATCCCAACTCAGGGGTCCACTCCCAGTGTTGCTCTCTCTATCTTGTGTTGCTGGTTTGTAGCCAAAGTCTGCTTCCAGCCATGGCTGAGCAGTTGGAAACTGAGTCTTGTCCAGCACCTCCACCCCTCTGAACTGTGCATAAGACTTGGCTGGGAAGAGCCCTGACTATAAGGCCCAGGTTTGCTTCCACCCTTCCCCAGAAAGGTTGGATTCAGTCAGGTACCAGAAGCCTTCCCTGTCGTAGCCACTGAAGATATGCTGGGTGCTGGGCTGGCCACAGCCTCAGCTCTTACAGCTCTGCTTGTGGAGAACACTTCTGGGAGTGGGGCTCTGGGAATGCAGCAGAGCAGGCAAGGATGTGAGAGCTGTGCTCAGGGCTGCCTGTGAAGGAAGCTCTCTGGGAGTCCTGTTCCTGGCCATGCTGAGTGTCAGCTGTTAGGGACTTGAAAAGTAGAAGTTCCACTGAAGCTATCTCTTGGAGCAATGCACATCCCCTGAGCTGCTACTGAGCAGTGCCCTTCATATACACAAGGGAGGGGATTCTGCTCACTGAGACCCCCCTGCAGGGCTGGGGCAGCTCTGGAGCCCTCAGCACAGACAGGGACCTGCTGGAGCAGGGCCAGAGGAGGCCACAGCAGTGCTGGCAGGGCTGGAAGGGCTCTGCTGTGAGGCCAGGCTGAGAGCTGGGCTTGGGCAGCCTGCAGGAGAGAAGGCTCCAGGGAGCCCTTCTGTGGCCTTGCAGTGCTCAAAGGGCTGAGCAGAAAGCTGGGGACAGACTTCTGAGCAGGACCTGTTGGGACAGGACAAGGGGGGATGGGTTGGAGCTGAAAGAAGGAGATTCAGAGTGAAAAGAAGGAAGAAATGTTTGGCGCTGAGGATGGTGAAAGCCTGTGCCAGGTTGTCCAGAGAGCTGGGAGCTGCCCTTCTCTGGCACCACTGCAGGTCAGGTTGTCTGGGGCTGTGAGCAGCCTGCTCCAGCTGGGGATGTCCCTGCTGGCCGCAGGGAGCTGAACTGGATGAGCTTCAGGGGTCCTTTGCCACGCAAACCATGGGAGGAGTGCAGGAGTCCTTCTCTGCTTTGCAGGGACCGCCTTCGGACCACCACCAACGTGCTGGGGGACTCGCTGGGCGCCGGCATCGTGGAGCACCTGTCCCGGCGCGAGCTGGACGCGCAGGACTGCGAACTCGGTAATGCTGGGCTGGAGGAGGCAGAGCAGCTCTGCCCTGCGCTGTGCCCACGGCACCACACCCACGGGCACCCCGGGGCGGAGACAGCTCTGTGAGCTGGGCAGCAGGGAGCAGATTGCTGCTGTGGCCCGAAGCAGAGGACAGAGTCCTCTGTGGAGGACAGAGAAAGATCCCTCTCCAGATGCAGACCTCTTGCTCCCCTCTGCCACTTGCAGTCTGCCCTGAACGTTTCTCCCCCATCACTTTCTGACTGCCATTAAAGAGGAGAAAATTAAACTGCAAAGCAAGACTCCTTCCACGAAATCCTGATCTCATCATCCTCCTGGGGTCTAGGAACTAGACCTGAGCGGAGGAGACTCAGAACGAGCTGCATCAGGAGCTCCTTCATTTCTGAGCTCAAGTGAGAGCACAGCTAAGTGGCAAAGTGGGTCAGGGACACCACTGCCTGTGGGCTGGCACCAAGAGGTTGCCAGGATGACTCTGTCCTGAAAGACAAAGCTGTGAAGCCTTCATCTGATCAGTGAAGCTTCCAGTGCTGCCCCCCGGGAGCTCTCTGGAGAGCTCTGCACTGGCTGCCCGTGGGACACGCAGTGTCCTGCTGCTCACAGTCCTGCTTGCGCAGATGCGTGGAAGATGCTTCCCGGGAGCCTCTCGCTGCTCCCACAACCCTCCTGGCTGCAGATCCTGGGCTTGCCCAGCTCCTGAGGCAATGTGGGAGCACACAGCAGGGACAGGGCTCGCCGTGGTGCCTGCCAGCACAGCCAGGGCTCCATCAGCTTTTCATGAGCAAAAGCTGCTGAAGGATGCTGAAGGCAGCAAACAGTTGCAGGATTTGCTCTCTCCATGATTCGGCCTCTGAAGCAGCTCTGCCCTTAACTCTTCACTTAACTTCAGTCCTCTTTAGCAAGCTGCTCTCCTCTGGCTGAAACCAGAAGGGGAAATAGGAAGTTTAGAAGAGTTTGCCCACCTGGGAGGTGCCTCCATGGCAGCAGGGCCTCCCTGCCACCCTGCACTTGCTCAGGAAACAGTTTCACTCCTCATCAGGAGACTCCTGTGGAAGCTGCTCCCTCACTCCTCTTTGGCTGTGGTCAGAAGTGATTCCCCTCTAGACAGGCTGGCCCAGGCTGTGCTCCACAAGCTCTGTCTTTCCACAGCTCCTTGTCTTCTACAGGCAGCACCCAAACACTTCTCAGCACTTGCACAGTCTTGCCAGAGCCCAGGCAACAGGGTGACCCTGTTACAAACCCAGGGTGAATCCCTCAGTTCCCATCAGCTGGAGCTGAGCTTCTGTTTGACACTCTTGGACATGAGCCCATGTGGCACCTGGAACATCTCAGAGCCTCGAGCAGCAGGGATCTGCTCCCTCCATGCTCTCTCCTTCTTCCCTGGCACAGCCAGGAGCAGAACTCACATCTTTCACACCAGTGAACAGCACCAGCAGGGCTCTCTTCATCTTATCCTGGTCCCAGAACACCCAAAAGGTGACTGGGCACCAGCAGGAAGGTCTAAGGGATCCAGAGTCTCAGGGCTGCTAGGGAGTAGCTGTCCTGCCTGGGCCATGGCCGAGCTCAGCAGCCAAAACAGCCAAACTGCCTAAAGCAGGCAGCTTCTGCTGCTCATTATCCCAGACCTAGGAGACCCCTTCAAGCCCTCTGCCCTGCTGTCCACACTCAGTCTTTGCATCCAGAAGCCCTCACCATATGCTCAGAGGTACACCTAAGTGGGCCTCAGGACCACAGTGGCATTAAGTGGACCTCAGGAAAGAAGACCTCGGTGGCCTTAGCTGGAATCAGCTTTGCCAACCACACCCACACAGCTGCCCAGGCTCAGCTCCCCAGCACCAGCAGAACTTCTTGAGGTGTCCAAAGTCAGAGCCTGAGACTCTTTGCAGTCCTTCAGCAACTGCAGGATTATAGATTGGTGCTGCCACGGTCCACATCCCCTGGGCAGAAGATTCCATGGGCAGGATGAGTGCCTGGAATGCGAGGTAAATGGACAGAGACATCTCCCGCAGGGCAGAGCAGCGCAGGGCAGCAAGAAGTGCAGTGCAGCTCCACTCAGCGCCCGAGCCTGAGGCAGCAGCAGGCTGAGTCCCGACGGCAGGCAGCAGGAGAGTCCCGACGGCAGGCAGCAGGCTGAGTCCCGACTGCAGGCAGCAGGAGAGTCCCGACGGCAGGCAGCGGGAGAGTCCCGGCGGCAGGCAGCAGGAGAGGCCCGACGGCAGGCAGCAGGCGGGGTCCCGACGGCAGGCAGCAGGCGGGGTCCCGACGGCAGGCAGCAGGCGGGGTCCCGACGGCAGGCAGCAGGCGAGTCTCGACAGCAGGCAGCAGGCTGAGTCCCAACGGCAGGCAGCAGGCTGAGTCCCTACTGCAGGCAGCAGGAGAGTCCCGACGGCAGGCAGCAGGCTGCTCTCACTGCCGGACCTGCGGTCCGAGGGGAGCAGTCGGCAGGGTAACCAATGAGGATCCTCTTTGCGCCTTTCAGCCTTGTCTGAAGGGCTTTGCAGTGTCTGCTCTTCTCCTTTCGAGACTAAGCAGAGCCTGTTTGCCCTCTCAGGTAGCAACCATTCACCTTCCTCTCCTCTGGACTTTTTCCTCCCTGTTCCACATCTTTCTTCGAGCAGAATGAACACAAATTCCACCCCCCCAGCCCCCAATCCAACCCCCAGGTAAAGACTTATTAGTGCTGAGCACTGAGGCAGGAATGTTCCACATGCATTTAGGTGTCGATCTGGGACCCCAGCGGGGTAGTTTTAGAGCATGCCCTGCCCCAGCTGCCCAGGGGCACTGCCTGCCATGCACACACACAGCAGGCCAGGTCTGTTCAGCTGCTCCTACCTGCTGCTGAGGTTAGACTCCTGCTTTGACGAGATGGCTGCGGCCAGAGCCTGGATCTTGATCAAAGAGCCCTGAGATACACTGCAGCAGCTTGTATCTGGAGCGGGCCCAGACGGTGCCAGCTGCCCAGAGCCTAAACCTGCCCGAGGAGCAGACCTGCTCCTAAAGCCAGCAGAGTGCTTTGTGTTTCCACAGCACCACGATGGCCTTGTGGGCACACCTGGCACCTCCTCCCGGGAGCAGTCACCTGTAAGCCATGGGCAGTCTGCTCCTGGCAGAGCTGCAGCCTGGCTTTGTGCCTGACCTCGGGCCATAGTCACCTTTTGTCTCTTCTCTTTCTTTCCTTTTGGTTTGGCTTCCCTTTCAGACTGTTTGTCCAACTTCTCCAGAAAGCACTGACCTCCAATCCTGAAGAGACTTCCTGTACCTGAAGGGCAAAGCAAAGGATCACAGAAGCAAGCAGGTTGGCAGAGACCTCCAAGATCATCCAAGGATTGTTGGACTGGACTCTGGCTCAGATGGGAATGAACCTGGAAGTCCTGTGGCTGGGGTTGCACAGAGTGGGACTCGATGGCCACGAGGTCCCCCTGGCTTTGTACCATACGCACATGCTGCCTGCTGCAGAGACGCTGCCGGGCTCCTGCCAGCCTCACCCCTTGTAAAACCACCCGGGAGGATCCTGACGACACTTTAATAAAGCTCAGCAGGAGTCTAAGCTGTTTGCAGTGGCTGTTAGCAGAGGCAGACCCAGCACGGGAGGGGCTCTGCAGCCCTCGTCCCAGCCGCTGGCCCCAGCCCTCCCCACCCAGCAGCACGCTCCCGGCCTTGCCGCTTGGGATTTCCTCCTGCCCTCGGCACAAGACCAGCGGCAGCCTCATTTCCAAGTGCTGCGAAGCAGCCCTCCCCGTGGGGAATCTCAGCCTGCAGCTGGCACTGTGCAGCTCTGGGGTTTGCCCCTACTGCTAACCAGCTCCTGGCTGGGATTGTCTGGTGACAGCACCCAGGCAGCAAGGGATTGGCAGGAGCCTCCATCCACCCCCTCGAGATGTAGATGTGGATGAGCAGAGGGCTGCAGCTGCTCTGCTGTGGGGACAGGCTGGGAGAGTTGGGGCTGTGCAGCCTGGAGAGGAGAAGGCTCCAAGGAGACCTTATTGTGGCCTTGCAGTATCTGAAGGGGCTGCAGGAGAGCTGGGGAGGAACTCTGTAGGCTGTCAGGTAGGGATAGGACTGGGGGGAAAGGAGCAAAACCAGAATTCAGATTGGATGTTAGGAAGAAGTTCTTCAGCATGAGGGTGGTGAGAGTCTGGCACAAGTTGCCCAGGGAGGTGCTGGAAGCTGCATCCCTGGAGGTGTTTAAGGCCAGGCTGGATGTGGCTCTGGGCAACCTGATCCAGTGTGAGGTGTCCCTGCCCATGGCAGGGGGTTGGAACTGGATGATCCTTGAGGCCCCTTCCAGCCCTGTGACACCCTGATCTGGCAAGGTCCCTTCCAGCCATTCTGTGATTCTGTGTCATGAAAGGCTGTTTGCCACAGTCACACACCTCACAGAGGGCACAGACATGCCCCTCACAGAGGGCACAGCCACACACCTCACAGAGGGCACAGCCATGCCCCTCACAGAGGGCACAGCCACACACCTCACAGAGAGCACAGCCATGCACCTCACAAAGGTACTTTTGTGCTGCTGATCCAAGCAGAAGCAGCACTGAGCTCTCCCTGTGTTGAGCTGCACACTTCATTCAGGTGCCCACCTGGCCTCACCCCGCAGCAGCAGAGGCTCTCTGAGCTCCCTGCAGCAAGCAGCCCCCCGGCGCAGCGCTTAGCAGGCAGGAGCTCAGTGCATGCTGCTTCGGAGCGGTGCCTGCTGGTGGCAGAATGAGAACTCACTGTGCAGGGAAAATTCTCCACCTTGACCTCCCTGGGCATATCCCAAGGACCCTCATCCCCAGCCAGGCTGGGCTGGCAGGGAGGAAGGCTTTAAGCACTCAGCTAAGAGCAGAAGTGTCTGTACCCATTCCAAACCCAGTGCTGACCTTGCCCTAACTCAGCCTTCAGAGCTGGCTGACTGCAGACATGAGGACATTTGCTCAGCTGCCTGTGGAAACGATCAGAGAGTTCCTGAGGGCTGCAGTCCTGCTGCTCCTGCCTGGGGAAACCTTCCCTGCTCCTCTGGTTTGCAAACAGATTTATTCCTGCCGATCAGATGGGCACCATCTGGGCAGAGCCAGAGCTGCCCCAGTGCACGTGGGCAGGAGGAGCTCCTGGCTTAGGACACATCTTCTGCACATCTCACTGTAAGAGACACACTCCAGGAGGAACCTGGAGCTGCAGGTCACAGCCTACTCACCTGCCACCCACCTGCCACCTTACCCACCTGCCACCCACCTGCCACTCACCTGCCACCCACCTGCCACCTTACCCACCTGCCACCCACCTGCCACCCTACCCACCTGCCACTCACCTGCCACCCACCTGCCACCTTATCCACCTGCCACCCACCTGCCACCCACCTGCCACCTTATCCACCTGCCACCCACCTGCCACCCACCTATCACCTTAGCCACCAGCCACCCTACCGACCTGCCACCCAGCTGCCACTCACCTGCCACCCTACCCACTTGCCACCCACCTATTACCTTAGCCACCTGCCACTCTACCCACCTGCCACCATACCCACCTGCCACCCATCTATCACCTTAGCCACCAGCCACCCTACCCACCTGCCACCCAGCTGCCACCCACCTGCCACCATACCCACCTGCCACCCACCTATCACCTTAGCCACCTGCCACCCACCTGCCACCCTACCCACCTGCCACCCACCTGCCACCTCACCCATGTGACAGCAGCACACTGTCAGGAGCCAGAGCTGCCCACGCTCCCTGCCTTGAGATTGAGTCCTCCTCCTGCTCTGCCCAAGGACTGGGAACACTGCCCTGTGTCCTCACAGCCCCTGGTCACTGGTACCCAGTGCTGGCAGTGTCCTCACGGCCTCTGGTCACAGGTACCCAGTGCTGGCAGTGTCCTCACAGCCCCTGGTCACTGGTACCCAGTGCTGGCAGTGTCCTCACAGCCCCTGGTCACAGGTACCCAGTGCTGGCAGTGTCCTCACAGCCCCTGGTCACTGGTACCCAGTGCTGGCAGTGTCCTCACGGCCTCTGGTCAGTGGTACCCAGTGCTGGCAGTGTCCTCACAGCCCCTGGCAGTGTGGCTGTGGCAGTTCCCAAGGGCCTCTCCTCCGTGCTGGCCATTTCAGTGCCAGCAGCTGGCACAGCTCACAGCTAAGGGTATTTTTTCCCCAGTGCTTTCTCAGGATGTTCTTCTCCAGCCCTCTCCTCAGGACCATGACCCTCCCTGACTCTCAGACCATGCAGCATCCTTCTCACCTTGCCCTGCCTGTGCCACAGCTCACACACTCCATGCAGGTTTTCCCAAGCCCTTTCTCCTTGGTGCCAGCTTCTGCACGTGCCCAAGGCTGGCAGAGCTGCACAGGCAGAAGGCTCCAGCTAGAAAATCCACCCCAAAGAAAGGCCATGTGGGAAAGGTCTCTGAGGCTTCCACAAGGACTCTGCAGAACTACCCAGACTGGAGAAGCCTTTTAAGATCATTGAGCCCAATCCTTAGCCTGGCACTGACCAGTCCTTGACTCAACCACATCCCTCTGAAATACCTCCAAGGGATGGTGACTCCACCAGCTCCTTGGGCAGCCTTTTCCAACACCTGAGAAGCCTTTCAGTGAAGAAATTCTTCCTAATGTGCAATCTGAACCTCCCGTGGCCACTTCCTCTTGTTCCTTGGGTGAACAGACTGACCCCCACCTCTCTACCACCTCCTTTCAGGTCTCCCCCCAGCCACACAGTGCTGGTGTGGTGTCTGAGCACAGTGAAAGCTGCCACTCTTTCTGCCCTGGATATCCCTTTCTCTTGGCTTCTGTTCCCAAAGGGGCAATAACAGAGCTGTTGGGGCAAGAGCATCACCAGCCAGGGCCCAGCCTCACAGGACAGAAGAAGGGCAAGCAGCACAGCCCCAGAGCCCAGCCCACCATACAGCAGCAGGGTGATGAGGCAAACCCGAGGCAGGAGCACCAGGAGAGGCTGCTCAGGGCTCCACTGCCTTAGTTGTGGCCATTAACGAGGCAGGAATTATTAAATATGCAGTTCATTTGATTTCCAGCAAGCCCCTCCCACAACTAAACACAAATGAGTTACATTTGGGTCCTGGTTTGGTCAGGAAAAGCTTCCCCAGGCTGCTTCTGGGCAGATCATTCATTTAGGAGAGTCAGAACATTGGCAAAGTTTAGCCACCAAATGGCTTTGCCTCCCTTACAAGCAGGCAGCCTGGAGCCCATGGGCAAGTCTGTGCCACTCCCTGCGGGGAGCAGGAATTTCCAGCCAGTCCCTGGCTCCTCTGTGGCAGTGCTGGAACTGCTCGGCCCTGGAGAGGCTCCCAGATCTTCCCAGGGTGCTGGGAAAGAGGCAGAGGATCTTTGACCTGATCCTGGTTCCTCTTGGCATGGAGGTTTGCAGAGGTGCAGGCAGCATCTCCTGCAGCTGTGCAGAGAGCACTATGTGGGTGGCACTTCTCACCACGGTGTGAGGCACTTAAATGCCTTCTCCTGGGAGGCTTGGGGCACTTCAGTTTCCAGGTAGTTCAAGTCCAAAACACCAGGGCTAAGCTGGTCTGAAGCAGAGGGGACCTCTCCAGTGAGCCAGGACTGTTGATCAGTGATGGAGAGTGGCCTGGCCAGCTCCTCTGCCAGCTCTCTCAGCACCCTAGGATGGAGCCCATCCGGTCCCACGGACTCGTGAGGATCCAAGTGGCTCAGCAGGTGCCTTACTGCTTCCTCCTGGATTACAGGGGGATGCTACTGGTCCCTGACTCCATCTGCCAGCTCAGGAGGCCACTTGTCCTGGAGACAACCAGTCCCACTGTTGAAGACTGAGGCAAAGAGGGTGTGAAGCTCCTCTNCCGCGCCTGCGCACTGCCGCGGGCCGGAAGCGTGGCAGGGCGCGCGCCGGCAGCATGGCGGCCGCTCGGTGCTTGCGGCTCTGCGGGCGCTGGCGCCCGGCGCTGCTGGGCCCTGCTCGGCGCCGCCGCCTCTTGGCCGCCGCTTCCTCCGCCGCTTCCTCCGCCGCACCACCCCCGGGCCCGCAGGGCTTCGCGCCGCCGGCCCGCGCCGCCTTCAGCACCGGCCTGCCGTGGCACCAGCAGAGCCCCGGTGGTCTGGCGGGTGGCGACTCGCTGGAAGGAGGCGGTGGCGAGGACGGCGGCGGCGGCGGGGCGGATGCTGGCGGGGCCGCGCCGGTCATGACGGCGCTGACACCGCTGCTCGTCCCGGAGCATTTCCCCAACGTCCCTCTCATCGCCGTGACGCGCAACCCTGTCTTCCCTCGCTTCATCAAGATCATCGAGGTGAGGGGCGGCCGAGGCAGGAACAGCGGACCCGGGGCCGGGCGCTCGCCCGAGGAGTCGCCCGATGGCTCGGGCGCGGTTGTGCAGCTTCACCTGGCCTCGGCCGAGAGTCCTCGCAGAGGCCCAGCGGTCCCGGCCGGAGTTTGCCGGTGGCGGCCTGAGCGTCCCGGCCGAGCGCGCAGGGACGGGAGCTGGAGTCCAGCGGCCGGTCGGAGCGGGGGTGCCTGTCTCAGAGCCACCCCCCGTGTCTTTAAGGGCTGCGTTCAGCGGCAGCGTAGGGGGGCAGCAGGAGTGCAGCGCTTCGCAGCCCTCTGCCCGGCAGCCGGTGTGAAACTGCTGTGAGGCTGCCGGAGCCCTGGAGCAGGCTGCCCAGAGAGGTTCTGGAGTCTCCTTCTCAGGAGACTTTCAAGCCTCATCTGGATGTGTTCCTGTGTGACCTGCCCCGAGTGGTGCTGCTCTGGCGGGGGGGGGCTCGGACTGATGGTCCCTGGAGGTGCCTCGCAGCCCTCTCTGGCTCTGTGCCCCGGGCTGTGCTTTCTCAGTCGCTGCGTTTCAGCAGTGTTGCATCACGCAGCAGAGCTGCCTCTGACGGGGGAGGTCACCGATTCTCACACAGCCTCTTTCTTGCTGCCTTCTCGATGTTCTTTTGCTGAAGGTTAAGCAGATGTGGCCTTGGTCTGGCTTTGTGGGCTGGTGTCGCACCCCCAGGAGCAGTATTTGTGAGGGCAGCAAACTGAGCTGCAGGAAGAAAGTTGGTACAGAGCAGCACTGCTGTGGTGGTTGGGAGAGGGCTGAAAGGTGGCAATGGTCAGCACAACATCTCAGAGAGGGATCTTTGCCCTCTGCACCCTCATCTGCATTTTTCAGATCCATGACTTGACCTCCCAGGGCAGCAAGACCTTTTGCTTCTGAAATGCAAACTTTTTAGAGCAAGGAGCTGCTCTCACTGATGTTTTGCTGACGATAGAACAGAATCATTTCAGTTGGAAGAGACCTCTAAGATCACCGAGTCCAACCTTCAACCTCAGACCACAGCCTGTGGGTAGATGTTTGGCTGGATGAATGTTTGGCTGTCCCTGGGGTGTCATTTATCACGGGGTGTGCCCGTGTCTGACAAGTGCAGCCTTCAGTGTGCTTGTAGCTGTGCTGAGGGCAGGGACTGTTCATGCTGGTGCTCCTCAGACACTCAGCCGCAGGGCACTGTTAGCTGTCAGCTGTTCGCCCCAGCGCACAGGGCAGCAGCGGCTTGCGTGGAGCTAAAGGTGAGAGCTCTCTCGTCCCCTGTGCGTTCACTCTGCTGCCATCTCCTGCTCTGTGCACCATGACAAGTTCCATCTGACCATGAGGAGGGACTTCTGTATTTAAGGGTGGCAGAGCCCTGGAGCAGGCTGCCCAGAGAAGTTGTGGAGTCTTCATCTCTGGAGACTACCAAAACCCACCTGGATGTGTTCTGTGTGCCCTGCCCTGGGTGACCCTGCTCTGGCAGGGGTTGGGCTCAGTGATCTCCAGAGGTCCCTGCCAACCACTACCATTCTGTGGCCCTGATCCAGTGCAGTGTGGAACTGTTCATCCTCCTCTTTGTGTCGGTGCCTGTGACAGTGCCAAGCCCAGCTTTGCCAGATGTTGTGCACCAGGGGTGCCAGGGTTAGAACAGGCCAACAGTGGTGGTGTTGCCTGGGCTGCTCTGTTATAGACTTAGAGAATGGTAGGGGCTGGAAGGGACCTCTGGAGATCATCCAGTCCAACCTCCTGCTAGAGCAGCACCACTCAGGGCAGGTCACACAGGAACACATCCGGGGGGTCTTGAAAGTCTCCAGAGAAGGAAATTCCACAGCCGCTCTGGGCAGCCTGCTCCAGCCTCCAGCACCCTCACACCAGAGGACTGCCAAGAAGCATTGGGTGTAGAGCTGGGACATAGAGGGGCAGAAGGGTGACAGCAGCAGAAGTGCTGTTCAGGTGACAGATTTGTGGCCTGTAAGGCTGGCACAGGTGAGGTCTGGTTCTTCTCCCTGCCTTCAAGCTTCTCTTATGTGCTCAGTCAGCTGCTCTAAATACTCACAGTTCATGTTTGTCTTCTACTCTTCCACTTCCATCTCACTGGCCCCTAATAGGGGCAAGGCTGAAAGAATCCAGGATGGAGCTTCATAAACTTCCTAAGTGAATCAAATCCTGCCTGGGGGGGGCAAAGCTTACAGCAGATCACCTCTGACCTCTTACCTGTCCTTGTCCTAGGTGAAAAACAAGAAGCTGGTGGAGCTGCTGAGGAGGAAGGTTCGCCTTGCCCAGCCTTATGCTGGTGTCTTCCTGAAGAAGGATGATAAGTGAGTGGCTCAGCCCCGGCAGCAGCGGGCTGGGGGCGCTGGAGCTGTGCTCTGACCTTCCCTGCCTGCGGCAGTGCTACAGAAGCTCTGTGTAGGCTTCCACCACCCTCTTGCTCCGACAGCTTCACTGCCACCACCAGCACTGCTGGGAGCTTGGGTCCAGCTTTGGAAAAGGCTGTTCTTAACTGGAGGGGGGAGATGAACCGTGCAGGGAGCTGGGTGGTGTGGGAGGGGGCTGTGTGGTGGCAGCGGTGGGGGTAAAGGGAAGGCTCTGTGCTCCTCAACCCCTGCAGCCAGCGCTTCTTTCCTTCCTCATCTTACCTGCTCCCACAAGAGTCTCCATGTCTGCTCCATTTCCAGCAATGAGTCTGACGTGGTGGAGGATCTGAATGAAATCTACCAGATGGGAACTTTTGTCCAGATCCACGAAATGCAGGACCTTGGGGACAAGCTGCGCATGATCGTGATGGGACACCGCCGGTAACTGCAGCCCTCCTCGGCCTCCCCTCTGCTTCCACTGGCACCCCCCACCCTGTGCAACAGACACAGCACCTCCTGATAGTGCCCTGCTGCTCTTCTGTGACAGAGGGGACAGGTTGGCCACCACGAGGAAGGGCCCCTGGGCCCTGTTCTGCAGACCCTGCGCCAGTTTTGTTGCCCTTCTCTCGACCTGCTTCAGCTCCTCAGTGTCCTTCTGGGAGTGAGAGGTCACAAAACAGGACCCAGGATTTGAGCTGTGGCCTCAGCAGTGCCCAGTATAGAGGCATGATCACTGCTTCTGCTGCCCACACCAGTGCTGATCCAGGCCAGGCTGCTGGTGCCCTTCTTGCCCACCTGGGCACATTGCTGTCTTGTTTGATTGGATTTTGGAAGTAGTGCAGCTGTTGGGTTTGGTTTGCCTGGAATAGACATGGAAGATGTGGGGCACTGCTCTGTGAGTCCCAGACACTGCTCAGTGGTGTCCCTGGGAAGCACACTGCCTCTCAGCTGGGTTTGGAGTTCTGCAGCTGGTTTAAGCTGATGGTTTCTAGCAGAGATGTTGTCAGCTAACCTTGGCCACTCGTGGGTTTATGGAATGGTTTGAGTTGGAAGGGACCTCAAAAATCATCCAGTCCCAACCCCTCTGCCATCCCTTCCACTAGCTCAGGTTGCTCATGGCCCTGCCCAACCTGACCTTGAACACCTCCAGGGAAGGGACATCCACAGCCTCCCTGGGCAGCCTGTGCCAGTCTCTCCCCACCCTCACTCTCAGCAGTTTCTTCCTCCTCTCTGCCCTCACTCTCCCCTCTCCCAGCTCAAAGCCATTGGCCCTCGGCCTGGCACTCCCAGCCCTTTCCAGAGTCCCTCCCCAGCTCTCCTGGAGCTTCTTCAGGCACTGCAAAGCTGCTCTGAGGACTCCCTGGAGCCTTCTCCAGGCTGAACAGCCCCAACTCTGGCAGCCAGCAGGCAGTTAACTTCCCTTGTTCAGTGCCCTCAGTATCCATCCCCTGGCTATGCTGGGTTGCTGCACCAGACCGGGTCAGAGCCTGCAGTTCTGCTTTACTCCAAATACAGCTTAGACTCTTCTGATGCTGAGGGGCTGAAGTCAGCAGTAGCAGAGGGGGGTTAACTCTTGCTGGTCTCTTTTTGGCTTCCAGGATTCGTATAAACAGGCAACTGGAGGTGGAGCCTGAGGAGCCTGAGAACAAACAGAAGACCAGGAGGAAACAGAAGCGCTCCAGGAAGGAGGCTGAGGAGGAGCCTGGGGCAAAGGACCAGGCTGTGGAAGTGGTGCTGGATCCTGTGGCTCCTTCCTCACAGGAGGTTCTCATGGTAGAAGTGGAGAATGTGGTTCATGAAGATTTTCAGATCACAGAGGAGGTTAAGGTGAGTGGCTGAAGGCTGGACTGGTCCTCTAGAATTGCATTTACACTTGGTGGGTTCAGAGGGAGAGTTCTAGAACTGGGCTCTGACTTCAGGCTTCAGAAAGCAGCTGCTGTATGCCACAGGGAGGTCACATCAGAATCACTGCAGCAGCTCAGCTCCTTCAAGCTGCTCACTTCAGCAGGCTGCTGAAGGGAGTTTGGGCTCTGCTGAAGTCTGTGTGATGCCCTCTGCCAAGCTGAGGCTTTGCTCCAAGGCCTGAGTGGTCAACCTGCTGATGTGCACTGACCAGGAGCAGTTCAGCTTTGTGCATGCAGGGAGCAGGCTGCAGCCCTTCTGCTCCCTGCTTGGAGCAATGAGTGCCCAGCCCCAGGAGTCACAGCACCCCGTGGCAGATGGGTGCCAGATGGGTGCCAGGGGCTGCATTGCTGTGTGCAGGGCCTGGGGAATGGCCTCTGTGCTGAGGCCCTGCCTGGCCCTTTGCAGGCTTTCAGCTGATGTTTGTTGGTGGTTTGCAGGCTCTTACTGCAGAAATTGTCAAGACCATCAGGGACATCATTGCCTTGAACCCCTTGTACAGGTAGGTGTGCTCCACACACTGCCCTGCCTTGGGAGCAGGAGGCCTCAGGCTGGAGGACCATGAGAGCTTCTCTTCCCCCTGCCCTTTTGCTCCAGGGGAGGGCAGAGATGATGAAGTTGCCACCTAGAGCTGTGCTGTGGTGTGTGAGCTTCAGCATCCATCCTTGGCAACAGAGGGAGGGTTTGGAAACCTGCTGAGAAGTGAAGTGGAGGTTGGAGGCAGGGCTGGGGGCCTGTGCAGCTGGCAGGGTTTGAGTACAGCTCACTGCAGTGCCATGGCCTGGTCCCTGTCAGATGAGTGTAGTAAGAGACAGCTCTGCTGGCACACAGCCCCCAGGGTACTTTGCACTGGAAGGGCCCTTAAAGGTCATCTGGTTCCAAGCCACTGCCATGGGCAGGGACACCTCCCATAGCCCAGGTGGCTCAAGGCCCAGGGAGGGGACATCCACAACCTCCCTGGGCAGAGCTGTTGCAGAGCTCCCCCACCCTCATGGGGAGGAATTTCATCTTAAAGTCTGTTCTGAATCCAGCTTCTCCCAGCTCAAAGCCATTGTCCCTCAGCCCTTGTCCAGAGTCCCTCCCCAGCTCTCCTGGAGCCCCTTCAGGTACTGGAGGGCTGCTCTAAGGTCTCCCTGAAGCCTCCTCCAGGCTGAACAACCACAACTCTCCTAGTCTGTCCCCACAGGGGAGGTACTCCAGCCCCTGCATTACCTCTGTGTTCTCCTCTGGGCTCACTCTAACAGTTGCACTTCCCTTCCAGGATTGCATCTCAGAGCTCTGGTTTTCCATGGCAGTGCCCATTCCTTCCATCAGTGACACTGTTTGCCACTGAGTGTTGGCTTGGGCACACTGCCAGTGCCAGGCTCTGCTGGGGCTGAGCTGAGTTGGATTTCTTTCCTCTGGCAAGAGAAGTACAGAAGTCCCAGAGCACTCCTTTGTGCCTGTCGAGGCTCACAGAGCGTTTTGGGGTTTCCTGCCTTGTGTTTCAGGGAGTCTGTGCTGCAGATGATGCAGGCAGGGCAGAGGGTGGTGGACAACCCAATCTACCTGAGCGACATGGGGGCAGCACTGACCGGGGCAGAGTCCCACGAGCTGCAGGACATCCTGGAGGAGACCAGTGTAAGGAAGCCTTCAGCTGGAGCTCTGCTCCTCAGCCTGCACTGTGTGCCAGCAGAATGGGGTGGGTTGGAAGGGACCTTAAAGGTCATCCAGCTCCAGCCCCCTGCCATGGGCAGAAACACCTCCACCAGCACAGCTGCTCAAGGCCTCGTCCAGCCTGGCCTTGAACACCTCCAGGCAGGAGGCAGCCACAGCCTCCCTGGGCAGCCTGTGCCAGGCTCTCCCCAGCCTCACTGGCAACAGTTTCTTCCTCCTCTCCACTCTCACTCTCCCCTCTCCCAGCTCAAAGCCATTGTCCTTACCCTGGCACTCCCAGCCCTTGTCCAAAGTCCCTCCCCAGCTCTCCTGAAGTCCCTTCAGGTCCTGGAAGACTGCACTAAGGTCTTCCTGGAGCCTTCTGTTCTTCAGGCTGCACACCCCCAATTCTCCCAGCCTGTCCCCGTAGCAGAGACTCTCCAGCCTCTGATCATCCAGAGGCCTCCTCTGGACACTTTCCAGCAGCAGAGGGGCAGAATCCCCTCCTTGTGCTGCTGCTCTCACACTCCTCCTCTCTGATGCAGAGGTTTTTCTTTCCCCACTGATTCCCTGCTGTGGAGCTGCTGCTCTCTCCTCCCCATCTGCAAGTGCTGGAGAGTTCTCCCAGGCAGCCCTTTGGAGATTTTGATTCTCCCCTCACAGGGAGCTGGCAGCAGCATCCCAGTGTCTGGAAGCTGTGTGTCTGTTGCAGATTCCCAAGAGGCTCTACAAGGCCCTTTCTCTGCTGAAGAAGGAATATGAGCTGAGCAAGCTGCAGCAGCGCCTGGGCAGGGAGGTGAGTCCCTGGGGAGCACAAAGCTTCTGCTGTGAGCACTGAGTCCACTCCTGTGCTGCTTAGCATGGCCAGGGAAGGGTTTTAAAGCAGGACATTGTGCACACTCTGGAGGGGAGCTCTGGCAGGGTTAGGCTTTGACCTGCTCCTGTTAGAAGTGTGTTTGTTCAGGCACTGCTAAGAGGAGCAAGATGTGAGGCTGCAGCAGCTGCTGTTCAGTTCTGTCTCTTGTGGTTTCATGCAAGCAGCTGACCCTTAGGGGACTGCAGTTGAGCATCTGTGTGAAAGCAGAGTCTTGGAGTCACTGAGGTTGGAAAAGAGATTCAAGATCATCCAGTCCAAATGTAACCCAACTTCCATGACCACTGAACTACAGCCTGAAGTGCCATGGCCACAGGGCTCTGGAGCACCTCCAGCCATGGGCACTCCACTACCTCCCTGGGCAGCCTCTGCCAATCCCTGACCGCTCTGACACCAAAGACATTTTCCTCCTCTCCAACCTAACCTTGCCTTGGCACAATTCCAGGACATTTCCTCTCCTTCTTATCCCCTGGTCCCAGGGAGCAGAGCCCAACCCCCACCTGCCTGCAGCCTCTTCTCGGGGAGCTTCAGAGAGCAATGAGGTCTCCCTCAGCCTCCTCTCCTCCACACTGCTCACCCCCAGCTCCCTCAGCTTCTCCTCCCCAGCCCTGTTCTGCAGACCCTTCCTCAGCTTGATTGCTCTTCTCTTGGACCTGCTCCAGCCCTTCAGTGTCCTTCTTGGAGTGATTCCAGCCTCAGCAGTGCCCAGCATAGGGACATGCTGCAGATGATCTCTGGGTGGCATTTTCAGTGGCTGCGAAGGTCCTGAGAAGTGTTTGGAAGCTTCTCTGGCTTGCAGCAGGAGCAGCAGAGTTACTGCTTCTGCTGCTTTGTCTAGGTGGAGGAGAAGATCAAGCAAACACATCGCAAATACCTCCTGCAAGAGCAGCTAAAGATCATCAAGAAGGAGCTGGGGCTGGAGAAGGAGGACAAGGATGCCATAGAGGAGAAGTTCCGGGAGCGGCTGAAGGAGCTGCTGGTGCCCAAGCACGTGATGGATGTCATCGACGAGGAGCTGAACAAGTTGGGCTTGCTGGATAACCACTCCTCAGAGTTCAAGTGAGTGCTTGGCTCTGCCCTCTGCCTTCAGACAACCCGAGGGCTTGGCAGGCACCTCTGGAGGACATCCAGGCAGAGCAGGGGCACCCAGGGCAGGGCACACAGCAACACATCCAGGAGGGTTTGGAAAGGCTCCAGAGCAGGAGACTCCACAGCCTCTCTGGGCAGCCTGCTCCAGGCTCTGCCACCCTCACAGGGACAAAGTTTTCCCTCCTGTTCCTGTGGCATCTTCTCTGCTCCAGCTGGCACCCAGTGCCCCTTGTCCTGTTACTGGACATCCCTGAGCAGAGCCTGGCTCCAGCCCTGCACATCTCTATCACAGCACTGGGGGCAGCCCTCAGGCTGCTCTGCTCCAGGCCCCCCTCAGCCTGGCCCACAGGAGATGTTCACTGCCTGCAGCAGCTTCCTGGCTCTCTGCTGGACTCACTCAAACAGTTTCCTGAGGGCCCTCTTGAACTGAGGGGCCCAAAACTGAACCAGATGCAGCCTCACCAGGGCAGGAGAACCTTTCTTGACCTACACACCACAGCCCTTCTAATGCACCCCAGGATGCCCTTGGCCTTCTTGGCACCCTTCTGTCCAGCAGCACCCTGAGGTCCCAGTGGGTCAGCCCCCAGTGTATCCTGGTCCATGGGTGTGATGGTTTGGGTGTTCCCTGCACCCCCCCACTTTGTAAATCACCCAGACCAGACTCAGCAGCTCTGGAAATTGACTGAAGCTTTTCTGTTTACAGCTTAGCACAAAGCACCAGCAGAGATTTACAGGACACACACAGTTAGAGACAGAAATAGACAAGGTAAAAGCTAACACAGAAACGCAGCAGCCCCCCAGAAACCTGAGTCCCCAGGAGCGGCTCCCAACCACCCTTCACCCTTCTCCCACCCCTCTCTGCCTTACCCCAGACGTTGCCTTGTGCCCAAGGAAGCATGGAAGGTGGGCCAGGGGGGTTAGGGAGCAGGTGGATTAATCAGGTCAGGTTAGAGAGAGAAGAAATGCAGCCCGGACAGAGAGTGACTCCTTATCTGTGTTTGGATTCTTGCTCTTACAGCTCCCAGCAAGCCTATGGCTGCAGTAGCCATCACCATTGTTTCCCTTTCCCAGCCTGTGATCTCCTTCTTCTCACCAGAACATTCTAGCTAGCTTCAGACTGGCACAGTGGGGTTGTCCTTTCCCAGATGCCAGACCCTGCCCTTGCTGGGTTCTGTTTCTCTGCAGGCAGCTCTCCAGCGTGTCCAGCTCCTGCCGGAGGGCAGCGCAGCCTGAGGGGCTGGCAGCTCCTGCTCCCAGCTCCAGAGGAGGAGCAGTTGGCCTCACTCTGGCAAACTCTCACCTCAAGGCTTTCTTTTCTCTTCCTGTCATGGTTGGTTTTTAGCCCTGAGTGTGGCAGCTGATCACATCCCAGTGCTGGGGTTGTTCTCCAGCCCTCCTGGTTTAATTTAGTTCACCTCTTTTGATTGTTTTAGGTCTTCTCTTGCTAGGAAAAAAGGATCTGATTACTGTTTTGGAGGGGAGGGATGAGAAGGGAATGAAGACTAACTCAAAAGGGCAGCAGTGTGTGCCTGGATCAGAGAGCCACAGAGTGCCAGGGCTGGGAGTGACCTCTGGAGATCATCCAGCCCAAGCCCCCTGCCAGAGCAGCATCAGCAGGGCAGGGCACATAGAACACATCCAGGTGGCTCTTGAAAGTGTGCAGAGGAGACTCCAGAACCTCTCTGCTGTTCTTCCCTTAGCCTCCTGCTCTCAGTAGTTTATGTCCCAGCTGCTCTGGTGAGGCTCTTCCGGAGGGCCGTGGGGCAGGCAGGAGCTGGCAGCTGCCAGCTGACTCTGTCTGTGTCTGTCAGTGTCACTCGGAACTACCTGGACTGGCTGACATCCATCCCCTGGGGCAAGTGCAGTGAGGAGAACCTGGAGCTGTCCCGAGCCCGAGCAGTCCTGGAGGAGGATCACTATGGGATGGACGACATCAAGAAGCGAATCCTGGTAAGGCAGGGGTGGGCAGGTGGCTGCTGAGCACCAGGCTCTGGGGGGGCTGCCCTCAGCCTGTGTGGGGTCATGGATTGAGCAGAGGACAGTGAGCAGTCCTGTGGGGGTCACCCACGGCAGTGATTCCAGCCCACAAAGTACTCTGCAGCTGCTCTGCGCCGAGCAGGAGCCCAGGGGGAGCAGCTCTGCTCTGTGGTCACTGTGCCCACAGACTGCTGAAGTGGATCCACTTGCCTGGAAAGCTGCTGCCCTTCCCAAACACCTCTG
Organism: Tricholaema leucomelas; assembly: GCA_013400475.1. Taxonomy (NCBI): domain Eukaryota; kingdom Metazoa; phylum Chordata; class Aves; order Piciformes; family Lybiidae; genus Tricholaema lacrymosa; species Tricholaema leucomelas. Next base: position 229,261 of record WAAF01008540.1, read on the forward strand.
CTCTGCTCTGGAATGGAGAGGGAGGGTAGCTAAGGTGCCTGCTTGCCTCTCAGCCTGTCCTCAGGGCTGTGTGGGACACTGAAGGGTTTCTGGTCCTTGCAACACAGTCCTTAAAAGCAGCCCTGGGTGGTTTTCAGCCTTGCCTTGTTCCACAGCTTCTGTCACTTCTGCCTGAGGATGTGCCCCTGTGCTTGCTGTGAGCTAGACAGGAGCAGATGCTGGCAGCAGCTTGCAGTGGAGCTGCCCAGGGACAGGAGCAGGCTGCTCCCTGGAGCTAGAGGGTAAAGCAGTGGAAGGCAGCCCCAGCACTGGCAGCATTTCTGGCGAGCTGGGTAAGGGCATGGCAGTGCCCAGGGGAGGGGACAGGAGCAGAGCTGAGCTTCAGCAGATCCTGGTGAGGGCTGGGCTGGGGCAGCTGTTGAGTGCAGCCAGCCTTAAGTGTGGCCACTTCCTTCCAAAGGGGGCAGCAGGCTCTTGTCCCTTGCTGTTCCCAGAACAGCAGAGCTTTGTCTTGCCTTGGGGACAGCATGGATGGCACTGAGGCCACCTCAGTGATGGGGCACAGAAGCTATAGAGGCACCTCCCAAGCCAGCAGCACAACATTGGTCCAGTTCTGGTGCCTGTAGCATAAGCAGGAACTGCTGGAGAGGGCCCAAAGGAGGCCACCAAGATGATCAAAGTGCTGCATCCAGCAGCAGGTCACAGAACCACAGAGCTAACCAGGCTGGAAAAGACCTCTGGGATCATCGAGTCCAACCTGGCACCTAACCCTCCTAATTAACTACCCCTGGCACCAAGTGCCTCATGCAGCCTCTTAAATACCTCCAGGGATGGGCACTCCACCACCTCCCTGGGCAGCCCATCCCAGTGCCAATCTCTTTCTCTGCCAACAACTTCCTTCTAACATCCAGCCTGAGCCTGCCCTGGCACAGCTTCAGGCTGTGTCCCCTTCTTCTGTTGCTGCTTGCCTGGCAGCAGAGCCCACCCCCAGCTGGCTACAGCCTCCCTGCAGGGAGCTGCAGACAGCAATGAGCTCTGCCCTGAGCCTCCTCTTCTGCAGGCTGCACACCCCCAGCTCCCTCAGCCTCTCCTCACAGGGCTGTGCCCAGCCCCTCGCCAGCTTGAGGCTGTGCCCTCTTGTGCTGCCAGTGTTTGGGTGTGGCTGCTGCTGCCCTCTGCTCACTGCTGCTGCTCCCTCTGCTCTGCAGGAGTTCATAGCAGTCAGCCAGCTGCGGGGGTCCACCCAGGGCAAGATCCTCTGCTTCTATGGCCCCCCCGGGGTGGGCAAGACCAGCATCGCGCGCTCCATCGCCAGGGCGCTCAGCAGGGAGTACTTCCGCTTCAGCGTGGGGGGCATGACCGACGTGGCAGAGATCAAGGGACACAGGTCAGTGGCACCTCAGCACTGCCCCTGCGCGGCAGCTCTCGCTCGTGTGGCCACGGCTGGGGCCCTCCCGCAGCTGCCAGCGGCTGTGGCTGCAGCTCTGACAGGAGCTGGGATCCAGGGAGGGGTGGGAAGGGGCAGGATGTGGAGCACAGGCAGAGCCCTCTGAGTGCTGGCACTGCCTGCTCCCCCTGGCAGGGCTCTGAGTGGCTCTGTGTGGTGCCCAGAAGTGCTGGGCTGATGCCAAATGCTCCTGCATGTCTGTGAATGGCAGCACTGAAGAAGGGAGGCAGCTTGGACAGGGCCATGGGCATGGTCAGGTGTGGCTGAGACTTGGTTTGAGTAGTCAGGAGGAGGTTCTGCCTGAGGAAGACTTGGGAAGAGGAATATTCCTGGGGAGAACAGGGAGACTTAATACCAAAGTCAGGCAGAACCAACCTGCCAGAGACCCTGGAACCCAGACTCTGACTCACTGTCACAGGGTCTGCAGGGTGAGGTGAGCCTGAGAGGCTCTGCCCTGTGCAGGACAGAAGCAGAGAGAAGCACTGAGGAGAGCAGCTCTGAAGAGAGAGGCCTGGGGGTGTTGGGTGCTGAGCAGCTCCCCAGGAGCCAGCAGTGCCCTCCTGCAGCCCAGAGGGCAGCTGTGTGCTGGGCTGCAGCCAGAGGAGTGTGGGCAGAGGGCAAGAGAGGGGATTGTGCCCCTTGGCTCTGCCCTGCTGGGACTTCACCTCCAATCCTGCCTCCAGCTCTGCTGTCCCCAGCAGAAGGACACAGCTGTGGAGTGAGGCCAGAGGAGGCCACAAAGATGCTGCCAGGGCTGGAGCAGCTCTGCTGTGAGCACAGGCTGAGGGAGCTGGGGGGGTGCAGCCTGCAGAGGAGAAGGCTCCAGGGGACCTCAGAGCTGCTGCCAGTGCCTGAAGGGAGCCTGCAGGAGGCTGCGGAGAGACTTCTGCTGAGGGGGTCTGAGCCAGGACAAGGGGAATGGTTTGGGGCTGAGGCAGAGCAGGGTTAGAGTGGAGCTGAGGAAGAAGTTCTTGAGTGTGAGGGTGGTGAGAGCCTGGCACAGGCTGCCCAGGGAGGCTGTGGCTGCCTCCTGCCTGGGGCTGTTGAAGGCCAGGCTGGGTGAGGCCTGGAGCAGCTGAGTCTGGCTGAGGTGTCCCTGCCCATGGCAGGGGTTGGCGCAGATGAGCTCTGAGGTCCCTCCCAACCTGAGCCCTTCTGGAATTTTCTGGACTCCTCTGAGTGCTCTCTGCTCTGTGCCTCTCCTGCTCTGCTTCTGCACCTTCCTGGACGCTGCTGCAGAAGAAAGGTTGTGCTGAGCAGTTTGCTCCTCAGCCTGCAGGCTTGGGCTGGTGTCTGTGTCCAGGGAGGGGATCAAATCTGCCCTTGGCCAGCACTGCTGCACCTGAAAACTCAGAGCAGGAGGTTCCTCCTCACACAGCCCTGCCCTCAGCCTCCTCACACAGCCCTGCCCTCAGCCTCCTCACGCAGCTCTGCTCTCAGCCTCCTCACACAGCTCTGCCCTCAGCCTTACCTCTTAGTTCTAACTCATTAAATTCGAGGGAGGCTGAAGCTGAATTCTGCAGCCCAGGAGTGTCCTGCCAGAGGCTCTGTGACCGCTGCCAGCCTGGCTGGGGCTGGCTGTGTGCTGTGCTGGGGGAGAGCTCTTGGATGGCTGCAGAGGCAGCAGCTCTTGCCCAGCAGCACAGGGCTGCTCCCCAGCTGTGCTGTGCTGTGCTGTGCTGTTCTGGGGGAGAGCTCTTGGGTGGCTGCAGAGGCAGCAGCTCTTGCCCAGCAGCACAGAGCTGCTCCCCAGCCATGCTGTGTGCTGTGGGCAGAGCTCTGTAGGGCTGCCCTGACTCCAGTCTCTGCTGACACAGGAGGACATATGTTGGAGCAATGCCAGGGAAGATCATCCAGTGCCTGAAGAAGACCAAGACAGAGAATCCTCTGATCCTGATCGATGAGGTGATGTGCCTGGGCTTGCTTCTAGGGCTTGCTCCCCAAGGCAGCTCTCAATTCCTGACTCCAGTGGGAAAGGTGAAGCAGGAACTCTCCTAAAAGTCCCAGGGGGTTACTTAAGTGAGGCCCTGGGCTGGCAGTGGTGCCAGGGTGACAGTGGCACCTTAGACCCTGTGTTTTCTCTTCCCTAACTGACTTTGGCTTCAGTGTCTCAGTTGTCCCCTCTCAGCTCTGTGCCAGAAGCAAGCTGCTTGCAGCCCATCTTTGCTCTGCTCTGAGAGTGCAGGAGTCAGGGCTGGCAGCCTGCTGCTTTGGGGAGGAGCAGAGGAGGTCAGGCTGTGACAGCAGCTGGGCAGAGTAAAGGTCTCCTTGGCCCCCTTCTGTGCCATGCCTGGGCAAGACCAACAGTAGAGGTCTTGGGAGTGGTGTGGAGGGCAAAGGACCTGGGTGCTGAGTTGCAGAGTGGTGTAACCAGTGAGCATCTCCATCTGGGCCATGGCACTTGTCCCTGGGTTGTCCTCCCTGCTGAGGAGCCTTGGCTGGCTGCAGCACACATCCATGCTGGCAGTGCTGCTCCCCAGGCAGAGGCAGCAGTGGAGAGTGGCCCTGTTGTGACCTCTCCTGAGGACATGAACAGTGCTGAAGGGGGCAGCAATGCTGGGTATGGTCCTGGGCAGCCACCCCAGGTGGGGGCAGGATGACCTGGAGAAGCCTCAGGCAGTGGCTGTGTGACAGCAGCCAAGGCTCCCAGCTGAGCTGTGCTGAGTGGCTGTGTGCAGGCCCTTGGCACCGTGGGCAGGGTGGGCAGAGGCTTAGCTGACAGGTGAGGGGGCTGCAGGAGAGCTGGGGAGGGGCTTTTGGCAGGGGCATGGAGTGGCAGGGCAAGGAGAGATGGCTGCAGGCTGCAGGAGGCTGAAGCTTCCTCCCCGTGAGGATGGTGAGGCACTGAACAGGTTGCACAGGGAGGCTGTGGAGGCTCCAAGCCTGGAGGTGCTCAAGGCCAGGTTGGGAGAGGCCTTCAGCAGTGTGGTGTGGTGGGAGGTGTCCCTGCCCATGGAACTGGATGACCTCTAAGGTCCCTTCCATGCCTGCCTGCACCCTGTGCACACTGTGGGGGCTCACAGCACTCCTCCTGGGAGCTCACTCTGCTGCTGGCTCTGTGCACACTCCCTGAGACTTGCTGCTGCTGCCCTGCAGCCCCTGGAGGTCTGGGCCAGGTCAGCTGTGCCATGTGCTGCTGGGCAGGACAGTGGGGCCTGGGCTGAGTGCCCAGGAGGGTGACAGCCTGGCAGGGGCTGCTCATGAGCAAACAGGTGCAGATGCTCAGGTGGCACCATGAAGGACTCTGTGGTGAGAAACTTCTTAGATCATTTCAGGTTTCCCCCCCAGGTGGATAAAATAGGAAGAGGCTATCAAGGGGATCCATCCTCAGCCCTTCTGGAGCTGCTGGACCCAGAGCAGAACTCCAACTTCTTGGATCATTACCTTGATGTTCCTGTGGATCTCTCCAAGGTACTTCCCTCTTCTGCAGAGCTGGGATGTGTCAGTCTGTGTCTGCAGGGCTGTCCTGGCCACCAGGAGCTGCTGGGGTGGTGCTTGGTGGGCAGAGGGGATTGGGGCACCAGTGCCAGAGAGCTGCCTCTGCAGGAGCTGCCTTTAACCAAGTGTCTCACAGCTCCCTGCAGGGCCAAGGACGCAGCTGTGTGGCCTCAGGCAGACAGGGCAGGAGCTCTGCCAGCAGAGGTGGCCTCCTGCTGCTGGGAGTTGTCTGCACTGCTGCTGCAAACACAGACCCGCGGCTGGGGCACCTCTCTGCTGGCTCTGCAGGAGGCAGCAGCAGCCAAGCACTGAGCTCTGGATGTCCCCAGGGCACAGCTTCCAGGTCCACCTTGGGCCACGTCCCAGTGGCAGCTTGGGTCTAGGGGCAGGGAGCATCCTGCTGCAGAGGTCTGACATCCAAAGCTTTGCCTGTGATCAAAACCAGAAGTGAGGAGGTAGTGCCTGGGGGATGCTGAGGGGCCTGGAACAGCTGTGTGCTGAGACCTGGGGCTGCTCAGGCTGGAGGGGGCAAGGCTGGGAGGGGAACTCAGCAGTATCTGTCAGTATCTGAGGGGTGGGGGGCAAGAAGAGGCCAGGCTGGGCCAGGCTCTGTTCTGTGGTGCCCTGTGAAAGGAAGGGGGCAGTGGATACAAACTGGAACACTGCAACAGGAGGAGAAACTTGTTGGGTGTGAGGCTGCTGGAGGCCTGGGGCAGGCTGCCCAGAGAGGCTGTGGAGTCTCCTCCGGAGCGAGACCCACCTGGGTGTGTGCTGTGTGCCCTTCCCTGGCTGCCCCTGCTCTGGCAGGGGAGCTTGGACTGGATGGTCTCTGGAGGCCCCTTCCACCCCTCCTGTTGTGTGGTTGATGAGAATGTTGAAGAGATCTTCTGATGCTTCCAGGTACTTTTTATTTGCACTGCCAACGTGACCGAAACCATCGCCGAGCCGCTGCGGGACAGGATGGAGCTGATCAATGTCTCAGGCTACGTGGCCGAGGAGAAGCTGGCCATTGCTGAGGTGAGGGGCTGGCTGCCAGCCTGCTGGCACCTGCTGCAGGCACTGAGCAGCTTCAGCCTTGCCTCTGTACATCCAAACCCATGAGGCAGGTGGCACTGTGACAGAGGTCTTCTGCTCTGAGCCCCCATTTCAGTGCTGCCAGTGCTCCGTGGGGAGGTGGAAGCAAGAGGCTCTTGTCACAGCCTCTGAGGGCAGCCAGGCAGAGAGGGACCTGGGGGGTACTGGCTGGCAGCAGCTCAACATGGGCCAGCAGTGTGCCCAGGTGGCCAAGAGGGCCAATGGCATCCTGGCCTGACTCAGGAGCAGAGTGGCCAGCAGGAGCAGGGCACTCCCTGCACTGTGCTCAGCACTGCTCAGGCCACACCTTGAGTGCTGTGTCCAGTTCTGGGCCCCTCAGGTTAAGAAAGATTTGAGGTGCTGAAGGTGTCCAGAGAAGGGCAGCAAGGCTGAGGAGGGGCCTGGGGCACAGCCCTGTGAGGAGAGGCTGAGGGAGCTGGGGGTGTGCAGCCTGCAGCAGAGGAGGCTCAGGGCAGAGCTCATTGCTGTCTGCAGCTCCCTGCAGGGAGGCTGTAGCCAGCTGGGGTTGGGCTCTGCTGCCAGGCAGCCAGGGCCAGAACAAGGGGACACAGCCTGAAGCTGTGCCAGGGCAGGTTCAGGCTGGATGTTAGGAGGAAGTTCTGCACAGCAAGAGAGATTGGCACTGGGATGGGCTGCCCAGGGTGGTGGTGGAGTGCCCATCCCTGGAGGTGTTTCAGAGGCTGCATGAGGCACTTGGTGCCAGGGGCTGGTCCATTAGCAGAGCTTAGGTGAAGGTTGGACTCGATGCTCCCAAAGCTCTTCCAGCCTGGCTGACTCTGTGGCTCTGAGAGCTGCTGTGGTGCTTCTTTCTTTCAGAGGTACTTGGTCCCTCAAGCACGAGTCCTGTGTGGCCTGGACGAAAGCAAAGCCCAGATCACCCCCGAGGTGCTGACTCTGCTCATCAAGCAGTACTGCAGGGAGAGTGGAGTGAGGAACCTGCAGAAGCAGGTGGAGAAGGTGAGGGCAGAGGGCAGCTGGTGCCTGCCTGTGCCTGCTCAGCCCTGGCTGCACAACCCAGCTGCTGTCTCCCGCAGGTGCTGAGGAAATCTGCCTACAAGATCGTGAGTGGAGAGGCAGAGACAGTGCAGGTGACCCCTGAGAACCTGCAGGACTTCGTGGGCAAGCCTCTGTTCACCGTGGAGCGCATGTACGACACCACTCCTGCGGGGGTGGTGATGGGGCTGGCCTGGACAGCCATGGGTGAGGCACCAGCACGGGGGCAGGGCTCCACTCCCTGGGGTTTGCAGAGCCTGGCAGGGCAGTCACCCGGTGGCACTGCTGGCTCTGCTGATGTGCTGCTGCCACCAGGAAGAGTAACTGCTTTGAACGACCAAAGAATCCCAGCAGGCAGGAAGGGACCTCTGGAGCTCAGCCAGTCCCGGCCCTTGCCCCAGCAGGGCACCCACAGCAGTTTGCCCAGCAGCACAGTGCCCAGGGGGGTTGCAAGCTCTGCAGAGGAGACTCCACAGCCTCTCTGGGCAGCCTGCTCCAGGCCTCCAGCACCCTCACACCAAACAAGTTTCTCCTCCTGCTCAGAAGGAACCTCCTGGATTCCAGTCTGTGCCCATTGATCCTTCTCCTGTCCCTGGGCACCACAGACAGAGTCTGGCCCCAGCCTCTTGACACCTGCCCTTCAGATATGGATGAACACTGAGAATTCTCTTCCTTTACAGTAACTCTTTCAGGTGGCCTTTAAAGGTCCCTTCCAACCCAAAGCATTCTGTGACTGCTGCTTCCCTGACAAAGGGACTCTTTCTTGGTCCCTTACCCAGGCTCACTTTAGCTTCAGGCCAGCACACTTCCTGCTCCATATCCCACCTGAGGAGCAGCAGGGACTCTGCATCAGGCCTCTCAGGGAAGGCAAAGCCTTGTGTCCATCCTGGGGACACCAATCTCCACCAATGTCTGAAGGGGCCAGGCTGGGCCAGGCTCTGTTCAGTGGTGTCCTGTGACAGGTCAAGGGGCAGTGGACACAAACTGACACCCAGGAGGTTCCATCTGAACAGGAAGAGAAACTTCTTCTCCAGGGTGCTGGAGGCCTGGAGCCGGCTGCCCAGAGAGGTTGTGGAGTCTCCTCTGGAGAATTCCAAGCCTCATCTGGATGTGTTCCTGTGTGCCCTGCCCTGGCTGCCCCTGCTCTGGCAGGGAGGTTGGGCTGGATGATCTCCAGAGGTCCCTTCCAACCCCTCCATGCTGGGATTCTGAAAGCTGGAGGTGCCAGTCTGAGCTCTGGCACAGCCAGACTGTGCTGTGTCTGCTCAGTGGTGTCCCCCAGCTGGCTTGGCCCTCGATGCCAGGGGCACTCTGTCAGGGTGGGTGCAGTTGTAGCTGCTCCATTAATTTCCTTCCCTCATGACCTGTGGGTTCCTGAGCCCCACTCATGGCAGGTGCAGCACAGGGCAGGGGCAGAGCATTGCCTGCTCCTGGGGGCCTGGGCAGCACTTCAGTGGTTCAGAGGGAAGTGGTGGCTGTGGTGGAGAGGGAAGTGGGTGCCTGACACTGGAGGCTGCAGTGGTGTGAGCTCAGCTTCCCCCCTGGCTAGGGAGAGCCTGAGCCCCTTCTAAGAACTGGCTGTATCCACTGCAGAGGGCTGCAGTGCTGTGCAGTGTGAAGTGCAGTGGAGCAGTGGATGGAGACTCAGGGCAGTGCTGCTGAGGTTTCCTGAGGGGCTTTCAGCTCTCTCCTCCCCAGAGCTCTCAGCAGAGCTCCAGGTCCACACTGCTGATGCTCCTGCACCACCCAACTCTGCTGCTCATCCCCAGGACCTTGTTTTCCTTTCCCTCCTTAGGAGGTTCCACTCTGTTTGTTGAGACATCCCTGAGGCGGCCCAAGGACAAGGAGAACAAGGATGGGTCCCTTGACCTGACAGGGCAGCTGGGAGATGTGATGAAGGAGAGTGCCAAAATAGCTTACACCTTTGCCAGAGCCTTCCTGATGCAGAAGGAGCCCAGCAACGACTTCCTCATGACTTCCCACATCCACCTGCATGTGCCAGAGGTAAGCTGGAGCAGCCCTCCCAGAGCCTGCTGCACAGCTGGGCTGAGCCTGGGAGATGCCTTCTGTGTGCTCTGCAGCGTGCCCAGTGCCAGGCACACCTGGCAAAGGAAGGCTCTCCCCTCGGGGTGCTGTGGGAACAGGAGCTGTGCTTCCATTCCTTCTGCAGCAGGCCTGTGGGGGGCACACAGAGGCTTGGGTGCTGCTGCAGGCAGTGCAGCTGCTGGCCCTGGGCTGCAGGTGGGGAGAGCACAGCAGAGAGAGAAGGGGTTGGGGTGTGAGGCACAAGGAGAGCCAAGCTGAGGTCTCTGTGGTTCCAAACCTTCAGGAGAGCTGCAGGGCACTGAAGTGCAGGTACAGATCCCACTGCTGGTCCCTGTGCTGTGCTTCCTTGGCCCTCAGCAGTGGGATGAAAGTGAAGGCCCCCAGTGCTCAGGGGGGCTCAGCACTGCAGCAGGCTGTGGGCAGGTGCTCCAGGATGACAGATTTTGTGCTGTGGTTGTGCCCAAGCTTTGCTCCTGGCTGTGTCCTGCTCTGGCCTCCTGCAGAGGCTCCTGGCTGCAGCTGCTCCATGTGCTGCTTTCCTGGAGGAGCAGGCAAATGTTCCTCTGCCTCTGCTCACTTCTGCTCTTCCCTCACAGTTCTGTTTGGTCTCAGATGGATCCAGACTGCCTCTAATTTAGGCCTGGGGTTTACTTAACTTCCTAAAACAATTTTTTCTGTCTTAAGTGACAGGATGAGGGAGAATGGTTTAAAATGAGAGCAGAGCAGATTGAGATTGGCTGTGAGGAACAAGTTCTGCACCAGGAGGGTGCTGGAACACTGTAACAGATTGCCCAGGGAGGTGGCCGAGGCCTCATGCCTGGAGACAGCCAAGGTGAAGCTCACAGGGCTCTGGGCAACCTGATCAAGCTGAGCATGTCCCTGCTGAGTGCAGGACTTGGACTGGATGAGCTTTGGAGCTCCCTTCCAGCTCAGCCCATTCTGTGATATTCAGCGTTGTCTCCTGCTGCCCTCTTGCCCCTGCTGCTGAGCTCTGTTGCTTGTTCCCGTGGCTGGTTCAGCTTCCAAGCACTGGGGCTGGCTTTTGCTCCTGTTCATTCAAAGCCCTGAGCCTGATGAGCACCGTGGTGGCACCAGGCCAGCAGCCTGGTGGGCTTTCTCCTGGGGAAGGACTGGCAGAGCTGCCGAAGCGCACTGCCAGCAGCGACAGCTCCGCCAAGGCCCCACCGGGAAGCAGCAGAGCAGAGGATCTGCCTGGCTGTGCTGTGCTGCCCTGCGGGAGCCGAGGGGGAGCTGTGTCTGGTTTGCTTTCTTGGCAGGGAGCCACGCCGAAGGACGGCCCCAGCGCAGGCTGCACCATAGTGACAGCTCTGCTGTCGCTGGCCATGGCCCGCCCGGTGAGGCAGAACCTGGCCATGACCGGGGAGGTGTCGCTGACTGGGAAGATCCTGCCCGTGGGTGGCATCAAGGAGAAGACAATCGCAGTAAGGGCTCCTCTGCGTGCTCTGGCCTGGGCTCAGCACTGCCTGCTGAGTGGGAGAGGCCTGGTTCAGGGCCTGCTGGGGGCACAGAGGGTCCTGCTCGAGCCTCTGGCTGTCGGGGGGGAGGGGGGACCCCAGGCTTTGTGCCAGGGCACCTGTGCTGATGCACTCAGTGGTGAAGTGAGGGTGGGAGGTGCTGTCAGACTGGAAGTGCTGTCACCAGGCTGGTGAGGCCCAGCAGCCTGGGCTGGGTTGAGTGGCCTGTTGAAGGAGAGCATCCAGTATGGACCTGACAATATCCATAAGGGATCAGCCTCAAGGTTCCCTTCCCTAGCTCCAGCTTGAATTTCTCTGGCTTAAAATTTCTGATTGAGTTGGAGCTGTTCAGCCTGGAGAGGAGAAGGCTCCAGAGAGACCTTAGAGCAGCCTTGCAGTGCCTGAAGGGGCTGCAGGAGACCTAGGGAGGGACTTTAGGCAAGGGCTGGGAGTGCCAGGGAATGGGTTGGAGCTTGAGGAGGTCAGATTGAGACCAGAGAGGAGGAAGAAACTGTTGAGAGTGAGGGTGGGGAGAGACTGGCACAGGCTGCCCAGGGAGGCTGTGGCTGCCTCCTGCCTGGAGGTGCTCAAGGCCATGGCAGGGGGTTGGAACTGGATGACTCTGAAGGTCCCTTCCAAGCCCAGTCCCACTCTGGGATTCAGATGGATTCCCAGGGAGTGTTCTGCAGCTCTACTGCCAGTCCTTGCATCTCCCCTTTGAAGCCTCTGCTGGGCCTTGTGAGCTGTCTGGACTGGGCTATCTCGGTTGGGTTCTCTGCAGCACTCCAGCAGGCACTGGTTTGTACTGGTGGCTGCTTTTGGTTGCTTTTCTGGTTCCAGCCCTTGGCAGTTCTCAGAATGCTGCTCTCTGTAACGCAGATGCAGGACCCCTCCTAGAGTGAGTGGGTACCAATGAGCCCCTCCCTGCGTGGCTCCACTTTCTGTGCTCCCTCAGATGCAGACATCAAGATCAAAAGGTTCTGAGGATGCTGCAGGTTGGGCTGCTAAGCTGTTGATATCCTTCCTTTGATCCTGGGCTTTATCCTCCCCCAGGGGAGCTTAGACTTCCCGAGCTGTCAGTGTAGGCATGGCTGTAAACAGCCCCCAGGGTGCTGCCAGAGCCCTCCCACAGCACCTCCCGGGGAGCTGGGACTGTTCTGGAGAGTTCTGGGGGCTTGGGGAGAGCTGGAACTTGGATCCATCCTCGGTGACAACTGTAAGGAAGTTCTTGCTGCTCTGCAGGGCACAGCCAGGTGATGCTTCTCAGAGCTCTCTGTGCAGTGGAGGTGCTGCTGCTGGGCTCCCAGCACTGGCAGCTGTCCCCTCTGTCCCCACAGGCCAAGCGTGCAGGCGTCACCTGCGTGGTGCTGCCCTCGGAGAACAAGAAGGATTTCTACGACCTGGCAGGCTTCATCACGGAGGGGCTGGAGGTGCACTTCGTGGAGCACTACCAGGAGGTGTTTGCCATAGCCTTCCCCAAGCTGGATTCTGCCGGAGGATGATGTCCAGCCCCCGCTGCTGGAAGCTGATCTGTCCCCTGGTGCCCAGCCCCGGGCGTGGGGTGAGCTGGGGCCGCCCTGCAGCGGGACAGGAGCTGTCGCTGCGGCCCAGCTGCTGCCGGCTCGGCTGGCAGGAAGCAGCTGAGACTGCACTGAGCTGCCCCACGGCAGGGGGCAATAAAGTTGTGAGGTTTAGCTCAGCAGTTTGCCTCTTGCCAGCCACCACCTGGGGAGCTGCTCTGGGCTCTGCTTGCAGCAGTGAGTCCTCAGTTGTTCCAGTTCCAAACGATGCTCCCAGAGGAACACTGAACTCTGGGGCTGTGCCTCACAGAGTGCTCCTGAGGTACCTGTAGGGGAGCTCAAAAACCAGTCTCAGCTTAGCAGCCTGGGCTGGAGAGGAGGCAGATCCAGGGCAGTGCGGCAGTGCTGCTGCATTCAGCTCCCAAGGGACAGGGTTCTCCAGATGACATCACAGAAAGCAGCTCAGAATTAAAAGGAGCAGCCCTGGAGCCAAGAGCAATGTGCTCAGCATCAGGAGTTGGTCCTGCACTCCAGCAGAGGCTCTTGGCCACTGCAGCAGCAGGTTTCTGCTCAGTGAGAAGGGAACTGAAGGTCTTGGCACATCTGTTTGAGAGCCTGGGCCACAGAACTTGAGGGCTTCATCCCTCACAACTGCTAGAGAAGCTGAACTGGGAGGGAAGGAGGAGCTGCTGCATCGTGTGACTGCAGTGTGTGTGTGGGGTAAGAGCAGCTCCTGTCCTGCCTCCCAGCAAGGCTGCCAGAGTCCTCAGCAGAGGATGAACTCATCCTGCTGGGATCTGGGGAGCTCTGGCTGCCAGCAGCAGCAGGGCAGCAGTGGAGGGGTAAGGGGGAGCATGAGCAAGAAAAGCTGCAGGAGGAGCAGGCTGAAGCATGCTGGGGAAGGAGCAAAGCTGCCACTGCTTCCAACAGCAGATTTTGTCCACTGACCTCTCCCAGCACCCAGCTGCAGAGCCAGCCTGGCAGGCAGAGGCAGAGCTGCCTGCAGGCTTGGCTACAGAGAGGCCTCCACATGCCGAGACAGGCCAGGCCCACAGGGTCTGCAGGGGCCCCTCTAGGACAGGCCACAGCCCAGCACCAGCAGCTCCAGGATCAGCAGCTCCAGCTGCAGGGGAACAAAAGTGTCACAGGAGTTCTGCCTCGCTGCAGGGCAGGGCCCTCAGCACCCCCAGGGGCAACCCATCCCGAGGTGCCAGCAGCAGTCACTGCACTGGGGTCTGAGAAAGAGCTTTATTGGAACCAGGCCACAGCTCAATCCTTCTTTGCAGCTGCTTTCCTCATGGCTGCCAGGACATTGCTCAGCTCTTCCCTCTTCCTCTTGGCACGGATGTGAGTGCCAACCTGCAGAGAGAGCAGCAAAAGGTGGGTGCCAACCTGCAGCAGAGCACTGCACTTGCATCCCAGTACAGAACACAACTTGGCTGCTCCACTCCAAAGCAGAACAGTGGAGTCCTGATAACCACAGACTTGAGCTCATCTACCTCCAGGGGCCATGCTGGCACCACCTGCCCTCACCTCAGCAGCACCAGACTGGGTTCTGTGCACTGAGCCAAGGCCCAGCTCTGTTCTGGACCAATCCCCAGCAGTGTGGGCAGCAGGGGCAGGGAGGGGATTCTGCTGAGACCCTCCCTCAGCACAGCACAGCACAGCCAGAGGAGGCCACAGCAGTGCTGGCAGGGCTCTGCTATGAAGCCAGGCTGAGAGTAGGGCTTGGGCAGCCTGCAGGAGACTTCTCCAGACCTTCTGGAGGCCTGCAGTATTAATTTGAAGGGACTACAGGAGAGCTGGGGAGTGACAGGATGAGAGGTGATGGCTTCAAACTGGAATAGTCATTAGGAACAAATTCTTCCCGGTGGAGGTGGTGAGGCACTGCAGCAGGTTACTGGCAGATGTTGCAGAGGCTCCAGGCCTGCAGGTGCTCAAGGCCAGGCTGGATGAGGCCTTGAGCAAGCTGGGCTTGTGAGAGGTGTCCCTGCCCGTGGCAGGGGCCTGGAGCTGGATGAGCTCTGAGGTCACTTCCAGCCCATTCTGTCATGTTTTACCCAGTTAGCTGGTTCAAGGTGGAAGCTGCTTTCAGCTCTCGTGGCTGAACCCCATCCCAGATTGCTGGTTCATGGTTCCCAGTCTCCTCCAGCACTGCTCTGCTCTTCCCCACACCAGAGTTGCAGCACAGCAGGTCTGGACTCCCATAGGTCCATCTCCAGCTCTCCCACCCAGCCCACAGAGCATTCCCCTCCCCAGACACCTGCAAACCCAAGAGGAGGAATTAAAAAGCAGGCTGGCCAGGGAAGGGCAGGAGGCAGAAGGGCCATGCCCAGTAGGATCCCAGCCCCACCTACCCGTTTCTTGATGAACTTGAGAGCTCGTTTGTCCTTGGACACCTTCAGCAGCTCCATGGCGCGGCGCTCGTAGGGCGCGAAGCCGCAGACCTCCCTGATCATGTCCCGCACGAACTTGGTGTGCTTGGTCAGGCGCTGTGGGGCGAGAGCAGGGCCTGGGCCACGGGGAACCGAAGGGCTGCCTGACCCCAGCCAGCCGGGGGCAAACTCTGGGCCCCAAACCCAGCCTTTGGCATGCCCCAAGGAGTGCCACCCCTGGCAGGGTGACCCTGAGCAGTCTCTCTGCGTCAGGCATTCTGCTCAGCCCCAGGCAGCAGCATTCTGCACAAGGCAGAGCCACCCTGGGCCTGCTCTGCTGCACAGCTCAGCCACCACAGAGCCTCAGCAAGGTAGAGGAGAAGCTGCAAGCTGCCCTAACCTCTCCTGCTACACATCCACTGCTCCTGGGTAACTGCCACTGTGTCACTGCTGGGCAGGGGACACCCACTGGGGTTACCACGAGGCACAGGCACAGAGGCCCTTCGGGACTGCCCCAGCCTGCTCCTGTGTCACTGCTACATCTGGTGGGGCAGGGCTCCTGTTCTGCACAGCAGCTGGCACTGGCTGGGGCAGGGCTCCTGTTCTGCACAGCAGCTGGCACTGGCTGGGGCAGGGCTCCTGTTCTGCGCAGCAGCTGGCACCGGCTGGGGCTGTGCTGAGCACACAGGGCTCAGCCCAGGGCTGCTCTGCTCCCCAGGCCACAAGCAGGCTGCACAAGGAGCTGGGAGGGGACACAGCTGGGACAGCTGACCCCAGGTGACCAAAGGGACATCCCAGACCACATCATGCTCAGCAGATGGAGGGAGCAGGCAGTGGGGGACACTGCAGTGAAGTGGTTTCTGCCCCCCAGGCACAGGTAGGGGTGCTGCAGCCTGGCTCTGCTGGAGCTGGCAACGGGCAGTGGGCATCAACTCCTGGGTTGGCTTCTCTTGTGCATGGCTCCTGGAGACCTGTTCAAGTGTCCTCATCTCAACCCAGCACTTTCCCCGCTTTTCTGATTCCCTGGAGCGGGCGAGTCGCTGTGGTGGGGCTGAGCTGCCAGCTGAGGTTAAACCACAGCATGCTGCCAGCAGCGGCTGAAACGCATCTGCCTTGGGGCTGCTCCACTGCCAGCTCTCCTGTACCCAACCCTTTCACCCCACTCCCACGATGTAATTCCGCACTCCATGGGTACCTTCACCGCTTTCCCAGCCCCGCCAGCGCTGCGCTTTCTGCGGGTTTTCTGTGGCTCCCTCACAGCAGCTCAGGGCCAGGCAGAGCTCCGCACACAGCACAGAGCGCAGCGACCAACCAGCCAAACGCTCAGCTCCTACCAGCAGCCTGCCGCACGCCGGCACCGGGGCATCTACACCCCCGGTAAGCCTGTGTCAGACGGCAATGCAACCACCTGCGGCTGCCCAACGGCCTCCTACATCCACCACCGCCACGCCACCACCGGGTACTGCCCGGAAGGAACAGAGCTGCATCTCCCCATCATGGTGGCACCGAGGAGTAAACTGCAGTCAGCAGACCCGGCGCACCCAGACCGGCACTATCCGGTTCCTCGCGTGCCCCAGGAGCTGTCCGGCAGGCCCCGGAGAGCAGCAGCCCCTGCGCAGGGGCCGCCGACAGAGCCTCCGCGGGGACCCGGGCCCCACTCGCCTCATACTCACCCCGCGGCGGCGGCACTGCCTGGGCTTGGACACATTCTTCGTCACCTTGTAGCCCTTGTTGAGGCCCACGGCCATGGGGTAGCGGATCGCCATGTCTGTGGGAGAGAGCGCTCAGATCGGGCGCCGATGGACGCGGATAGACGCCAGGCCCCAGCCCGGCCCCGCAGTCACCTACCGCCGGCTGATGGCTCCGCACCGGAAGGAGCGAGCGCGCGGAAGGCAGCGCCTCTAGGGGGCCGCTTCCCGCAACCATAGAGAGCGGTGGGGGGAGCTGGCGCCCCCCGCTGGCAGGCAGTGTCCTCGGAGGCCTCGACCGCGGGCAGTGAGGCTGGGGGGGCACCGGCGTGCCCCACAGCCCGGGCAGCGCTCGCCGCAGCTTCGAGTCGGAATCGGACGGGATCGGTCAGGCCGAAGCCGGGACTGGCGGCGACAGGGCGGGCTCAAGGCTCCTCCGCTGGCGTCGGGCCCGGCAGCTGCCGGACGTTCTTCAGCGTGGGCCCGTGAAGACAAAGGGACGGCGGCAGGGGCCGGCGTCTCGCAGCTCCGTGGGCACCAGGCCCACGGGAACGCGGACCTCGAACCTCCCCCGCGGCAGGGCTGGTATCCGGGAGCCAGAGGTGAGGGGAGCGGCCGCAGCCCGGGCCGGGACCTGGCCCCATCTGCCTGCCCCGCAGCCCTTCAGGGATGAGCTCCCCTCGGGCTCCTGCCCAGGCTACCCAGCCCCAGCCCTCTCGGCCACCTGAGTCCTTCAAACCGAACCCTCTGGGCTGAAATGACACCGAGAAACCTGCGACTCTTGGCCCTTTAACCCAAGGACAGCATTGCGCAGCTCGCTGCCAGGCACGGGCACTGCTCGGGCCTGGGGGCAGCTGCCCCTGCCCACACACAGACCCTCGCTGCCCTCACCCTGCTCGCGAATGCCACCGCTGGGGCTCAGGCGTGGCCGGGAGCCTGCGGCAGGGCCTGGCTCTAGCGCTGCTCTCCACAGGAGGGCAGGGTCTGGACAGGCATCGCAGGGTGAAGAAGGAGCTGTGCCCCCTCCTGCCACCGCCTTCTGCCCGCAGCTGCCTGGAGGTGGCTGCTCTGGGGTGCAGAAGGGGACCTCACCTGCCCTGTCTCTGACCGTCAGGCTCGGTGCCCCTGCCTAGGGCAGGAGTGTGCTCTGCACCAGCCCCCAGCAGTGTGCTGCAGGCCTGGGGGGCTCTTCCCCACCACCCTGGCTATTGCCGTGGTCCTTTTATGGCACCTTCTGCTTCTGCACTCCACCTGCAAACACTTGGATGGGCAATTCCCAAATTCTCCTCATTTTGCTTTCCTACACCTCGCTGAAGACCCCAAAGAAACTGCCCCAAGAAAAGACTCTTTCAGATCTTGGCTTCCTACCATGAAACCCTGGAAGAAAATCCATTTTTCCACGTCCAGCAGCTTTTGCCCCATCCCAGCAGTGCTAAATTCCTTTCCCACGTTCCCAGCACTTGCAAACAGTTTGTACCTGAGTTGAATTTCCCTTTCCTCTGGATTCTGCACGAAGGCTCCACACTCCCTGACATTCCTTTCCCAGAGCTGCTATGAGCAAATCCCAGAACCCCAGAGAGGAGGGGTTGGAAGGGACCTCTGGAGATCATCCAGTCCAAGCACCCTGCCAGGGCAGGGTCACCCAGGGCAGGGCACACAGCAACACATCCAGGTGGGGCTGGAAAGTCTCCAAAGGAGGAGACTCCACAACCTCTCTGGGCAGCCTGCTCCAGGCCTCCAGCACCCTCATACCAAAGAAGCTTCTCCTCCTGCTCATATGGAACCTCCTGGGTTCCAGTTTATGTCCATAGCTCCTTGTCCTGTCCCTGGCCCCATCCTCTTGCCCCCCACCCTTTAGCTCTTGCTGAGCATTGCTCAGATCCCATCTGGGGCTGCTCTTCTGCAGGCTCTCAGCCTTTGCTCCTCACAGCTGCTCCAGGCCCCTCAGCAGCTTTGCAGCCTTCTCTGGACTCTCTCCAGCAGTTCTGCGTCTCCCTCATCAGCTGGGAAGCCCAGGACTGGACCCAGTACTCCAGATGTGGTCTCTCTGGGGCAAGGTTGATGGGGAGGACCTCCCTTGCCCTGCTGGGAACACTCTTCTTAATGCACCCCAGAAGCCCATTGGCGTTCTTGGCCACGAGGCCACACTGCTGGGTCCTTGCTGGCTCATGGATTGCTCCCTGTCCTCAGCACTCAGATCCCATCTGGAACTCTGTTCCCAGGTTCAGGCTGCACAGCAGAGGAAATGCATTGCTTGGGTGGGATGATCTCAGAGGAGGCCCAGGGAGCTGTCTGAAGCCTGGAGCACATGGCCTGTGAGGCCTGGGAAGGAGTGAGGGGTTCTCAGCATGGAGAAGCAGCAGAAGTGAGCTGTGAGGCAGCCACCTGAATTTCTGCTCAACACATGGAGAAGGACAAGCCTGGGAGTGATCCCCCCCAGGGCACCAGCTTGGAGCAAGCACAGCAGGAAGCCAGGCTGGGAAATTCTGGACTGAGGTTAGGTGCAGAGGCCTGGCTGAGGACCAAAGGGAGGAGGAAAAGTTCAGCCTGTGAACACTTTGCCCCTCTCCCAGCAGCTCCAGGTTTGTAGAGCTGGGACAGGAGAGGTTTGTTTAGCATCTCCCAGTGCAGGAGCAGCACAGTCTGTGCCCACCTCACAGCATGCTGAGCGGTGATGCCTGGGACCCCCAGCCCCTGGGGCACAGGAGTGGGCTGCCCAGAGAGGCTGTGGAGGCTCCAGGTCTGGAGGTGTTCAAGGCCAGGCTGGATGAGGCCTTGAGCAACTTGGGCTAGTGGGAGCTGTCCCTGCCCACGGCAGGGGGTTGGAGCTGGATGAGCTTAGAAGTTCCCTTCCAGCCCAACCCATTCTGTGACTATAATTCTTCTGAACCTGAAACTCATCCAAGCATGAACTTAATCACCGACCCAGAGGTGAAGAGGTCTGCCAGGAAGCTCCAGCCTGCTGCTGTCCAGCTGTGCTCCACCCTCCTCCCTTACCCCTCCTTGGCCCAGGTGTTTGCATTTCCGAGGTCCAGCCAAAGTGTTCTGCCAGCAAGGGTCACTCTGTGAGCCAGCAGTGCAGGGGGGAGCCAGGCTCAGCCTCACACCTAGATCTGAACTTCAGAGGCTGCTGTCTGCTGATGATTAGCAAGAAGAGCAGGGCAGGCAGCCTGAGAGCTCTCCAGCACCATTGCCACAGGCAGCCAGAGGCCTCTCTTTGAGCTGAGACTTCTCTGCTCTTGGTGCTGTGGTTTCTTCTGGAAGTGCCCCAACTCCCCCACTGGAGGCTCTGGGGCCTCAAACCCCAGCTGGAAGTCCTGCTCCTTCTGCAAGGCTTGGGGCTGCTTGGCTCTGCACCGAGGTCTGCTCTGGGCTTCAGGGGCTCAGCCTCCCATGGGCACAGTGAGTGCTCCTCAGGGCTGGAGCCTCACTGCCTCCCAGGCAAGAGCCACTGCAGGGTCCTGCAGCTGGGCTGGAGCAATCCTCACTGTCAGTCCAGGCTGGAGGAGGAGGGGATAGAAAGCAGCCCTGAGGAGAAGGACTTGGGAGTGCTGATGGACAAGAAGCTGGACATGAGCAGGCAGTGTGAGCCTGCAGCACAGAAGGGCAATGGCAGCTTGGGCTGCATCCAGAGCAGCACTGCCAGCAGAGCCAGAGAGGGGATCCTGACACTCAGACCTCACCTGCAGCACTGCCTCCAGCTCTGGAGCCCTCAACACAGGAAGGAGATGGACCTGGTGGAGCAGAGTCCAGAGGAGGCCACCAAAATGACAGGAGCTGGAGAACTTCTGCTATGAGGACAGGCTGAGGGAGCTGAGGGTATGCAGCCTGGAGAGGAGAAGGCTCCAGGGAGACCTCAGAGCTGCCTGCCAGTGCCTGAAGGGGCTGCAAGCAGGCTGCAGAGGGACTGTTTGCAAAGGCAGGGACAGGATGAGGGCAGTGGCTGCAAACCAGAGCAGAGCAGATTGAGACTGGCTGTGAGGAACAAGTTCTGCACCAGGAGGCTGCTGGAACACTGCAGAGGCTGCCCAGGGAGGTGGCTGAGGCCCTGTGCCTGGAAATGTTCAAGGTGAGGCTGGACAGGGCTGTAGGCAACCTGCTCTAGCTGACCCCTGCTGAGTGCAGGGCCCGGACTGGATGAGCTCTGGAGCTTCCCTCCAGCCCAGCCCACTCTGTGATTACTCTCAGCAGCAGCCAGCACAGATCCCTGCAGAGGGCTCCTGACGCATGGCACTGCTGCAGCCGAGGCTGGAAGCTCCCCAGGCACCAAGAGAGGACAGGGCTCTGAGAAGAGGATGTGGAAGCAGCAGAAGTGGTAACCTCTCCCTCTGGCAGCTAGGAAGTGGCTGCGGCTGTCAGACACAGCAGTGCCGATGGGCAGGGTCCCCTCCCGGGCAGGCTGCGCTCTGCTGGCACTGCCTGCGTGACTGCTGGGAGCTGCCACCAAGGCTTCACTGTGCTCTTGAGGAGGCAGGAGGGAGCTCGGGAGGGATCCATCCGGCCCTGCTGGTGACATGCCGGAGGTGGGGGAGTCCCTGGAGTGCGAAGGGCTGTCCAGGGAGCAGTCAGAGCCAAACCGAGGTCCTCGCTTAAGCTTCTTGAGAGGGAAGTGGAGGTCACCGCAGAGCTGCCCTGCCCCTGGAGTGCCTCTGCTGCCTCCGGAGCTTTGTCTCTCTCCTGCTGGATGTTTGCTGAGGAAGCCCCAGCCCAGGGGAGCCTCCTCAGGCTCAGCCCAGCCAGGCTGACCTCTGGCTGCCTTCTGCTGGGCAGTGGCCACG
This sequence comes from Tricholaema leucomelas, assembly GCA_013400475.1. Classification (NCBI taxonomy): domain Eukaryota; kingdom Metazoa; phylum Chordata; class Aves; order Piciformes; family Lybiidae; genus Tricholaema lacrymosa; species Tricholaema leucomelas. The sequence continues at coordinate 250,116 of WAAF01008540.1, forward strand.
TTCCTCGCTCTGTCACGCAGCTTTGAGCCCTGCCGGAGGCAGTCAGGTGCTGGTTCTGTGGCTGAGTGTAAGCACATTTTCAAACCAAGCCCTGCTTGGCACAGCAGAGGGCACTTGTCACAGCGGTGGGCACTGGTCACAGCGGTGGGCACTTGTCACAGTGGTCCTTGGCTCCTCCAGCTGCACCTGACTGAAGAAGCCTCTGGTCTTGGGGAGCCCCCAGGAGTATTTCACAACTTGAAAGCCTTTGCACAGCAGAAGCCAACAGCTCCTAGCACCAAACCAGGACAGGAAACAGCTAAATCCCTCTGCACCCCCCAGGGGCAAGGCACCAACTGCCTCCCCCCAGCCACGGTGTCCCCCCCGCAGCAGCACTGTGTGGGTGGCATGGGCACGCTCAGGCCTGCATGGGCAGTGCCCTCCCGAAGGGCAGCCAGCCCTGCAGCAGGTGCCCTGCTGCCACAGCACTGAGCAGGGCAGGCCCCAAGTCCTTCTAAGGTCAGGGTTTGTGCAAAGGCTCCTTTGAGAGCACTGCTGGGGCTGTCACCTGTGCTGCCACAGGCTGGCATCTGCTCCTGCCTCCAGCTGCTGCAGGAGCTGTTGAACCCCTGCCTGTTCCTTGGAGGGAGCTGAGCCATGGTTTGCATCCACCTGGCCAGGCCAGCTGCCTGCTCAGATGGCAGAGAAGCCTTCTGCAGCTGCCAGTTCAGGCAGACTGCTCCCATCCACCGCAGGAAAGGATTTAACCCTTCTGGGGCTGAACTGCAGCTTGCAACCCTTGCACTTCACAGTCTGGGCTCATCTCCTTCACCTCTTTGCCATGGAATGCTCTCATTTCATATCCACTTCTGCAGCTGGAGGTGCAGAAGAGCCTCAGCTTTGGTCTTCCTTGGCAGCTGCTCCCCACTGCCAGGTGCACAGAGTGTGTTTGGGGCAACAGCTCATCCTGCCGGCGCCCAGGAGCACCGAGGTGTGGCAGCCATCCTGCTGTACCCCCTGCAGCCTCCTCCCCGGGCCAGCTTCCCTTCCAGCCAGCCCACAGTGACTCCTTCCCTTGCTGAGGCTGCTGGTGCTGGGCATGGAAAGAGTTCACCCTTCCCAGGTGGCAAAGGCTATGCACAGCCCCGCAGGCTCCCCTCGCCATTAGCCGCTCCAGACCAACCCAGGCACCTCTTGTGTCTCTGCAGCCAACGGCTGGCAGTGCCAGGTGGATGTGGATGGCCTCCATGGGGAGGTGCCCATGCCCTTGGTGAGTGCCCGTGCAGGCAGAGGCAGGAGGCTCTGGTGTGGTTGTGGCAGCCAGGGAGCACTGCCCCTGTGGGCAGCGCTGGGAGGCAGCTGAGCTCAGCCCTGCTGTCACTCTGTGTCCCAGCCAGGAGCAGCCTCCACAGGCTGGCATCTCAGTGAAGCCTGCCAGGACCCCAGGGGTCACCTGGGAAGTTCAGAGCTGGCTCAGTGGGTGCTTGGCCCCCCATGGCTCCACTGTGCCTGGCCAGGCTGTCCTGGACTGGGAGGAGGTGCCAGGCCCAGGGGGCAGCTCCTGGCTGCGCAGTAACAGGGCACAGGAGCAGAGCTGCCAGCACAGGAGCTTGCAGAGAGGCTCTTGGGGTGCCAAGGCCCCAGGTGTGGAAGAGGAGGTCAGAGGAGAAGGTGGGGTGTGAGGTGCTCAGTCTGCAGCATGCACAAGGGGCATGGGCAGCACACGGAGTGGGGCTGTGCAGCCCTGTGCCCTGTGCCCTGTGCCCTGTGCCCTGGGCAGGGAGATGCATGGGGGAGCTGCGGGAGAAGGAGCCCAGGCTGCAGAGTGCCTGTGTGAGGGACTCTTCACCCCTCTGGCACAGGCTTTCCCCCAGCCCTGGGGGGACTGATTCTGTGATTCTGTGGTTCTAGATCTGGCGAGGAGCTGGAGCCTTTCACAGAGAATCACAGATCACAGAATCAGTCAGGGCTGGAGGGCACCACAAGGATCAGCCAGTTCCAACCCCTGCCATGGGCAGGGACACTGAGGAAGCATGAGACTTCCACCACCTCCCTGGGCAACCCCTTCCAGGCTCTCACCACCCTCCTGCTGAACAACTCCCTCCTCACATCCAGGCTGACTCTGCCCATTTCCAGCTTTCCCCCAAGTCCTGTAACTCTCTGACAGCCTAAAGAGTCCCTCCCCAGCTTTCTTGTAGCCCCCTTCAGATGCTGAAAGGTCACAATAAGGTCACCTGGGAGCCTTCTCCTTTCCAGCCTGGACAGCCCCAACTGCCTCAGTCTCTCCTCATAGGTGGAGGTTTTATTCCCTCTGGCCCGGGGCCAGTCCTGCAGCCCCAGCTGGGGTGCTGGGAGGCTGGGTGGGGAGGCTGGGTGGGGAGGCTGCTGTGAGTGACACAGAGCAGGAGGTATTTGCTCAGCGCAGGGCCGCGGGGGCTGGGCTGTGACTGCTGCTCTGCAGCAGACAGGCAGGGCAGGCTTGCAGAGATGACAGCTCCTGCCCTGCAGAACAGCACAATACCCTCAGTCAGTTTGCAGAGGACACTACATTGAGTGGCAGTGTTGATCTGCTGGAGGGTAGGAGAGGGACGTGCCCAGGCTGGAGCCATGGCTGAGCTCATCTGCCTGAGGCTCAGCAGGGCCAAGGGCTGGGTCCTGCCCTTGGGTACAGCAGCCCCAGGAAGGCTCCAGGCTGGGGCAGAGTGGCTGGAAAGTGCCCAGCAGGAAAGGCCCTGAGGGTGCTGGGTGACAGCAGCTGAAGGTGAGCCAGGGAGTGCCCAGGTGGGCAAGAAGGGCACCAGCAGCCTGGCCTGGATCGGACCTGGTGTGAGCAGGAGAAGCAAGGCAGGGATTGTGCCCCTGGACTGGCACTTACGAGCCCACAGCTTGAGTGCTGGGGTCAGTTCTGTGCCACTCACTTCCATAAGGACATTGAGAGGCAGGAGCAGGCCCAGCACAAAGCTGGGGCACAAATCTGGGGCAGGGTCTGCAGAACAGGGCTGGGGAGGAGCAGCTGAGGGAGCTGGGGGTGAGCAGTGTGGGGAGAAGAGGCTGAGGGAGACCTCATTGCTCTCTGCAGCTGCCTGAGAGGAGGCTGCAGGCAGGTGAGGTTTGGAGGTGAAATGTCCTGGAATTGTGCCAGGGCAGGGTTAGGTTGGAGAGGAGGAAAAATGTCTTTGGTGCCAGAGTGGTCAGGAACTGGCACAGGCTGCCCAGGGAGGTGGTGGAGTCAACCTAAAGCTTCTCCTTGTCTGCTTTAACTCCTGCTCATTTCCTCCATCCAAGCAAATCTCCTTCATAGCAGCCCCAAACCCCTGATTCTTGCACCTCCCTGCCCACCCCCAGCCACTGTGTGCTGCTGGCAGGGAAATAAGTGAGGCAAAGCTGCTGGTCCTCAGACTTCAGCAGGCAGCACAGGCTGCAGGGGAGCAGGGGGGGCTGGGGCTCCCCTGGCTTGAACAGCAAGGTACAGGCTCAGGACAGGGAATGGCTTCCTGATGTAGGTTCATTGTCACAGGATCACAGATCACAGATCACAGATGTCAGGGGTTGGAAGGGACCCAAAGAGCTCATCCAGTCCATTCCCCCTGCCAGAGCAGGACCATCCAATCTAGCTCAGGGCACACAGGAACACATCCAGACAGGCCTGGAAAGGCTCCAGAGGAGGAGACTCCACAACCTCTCTGGGCAGCCTGTGCCAGGGCTCTGGGACCCTTCCAGGCAAGAAGTTCCCCTTGTGCTGAGCTGCAACCTCCTGTGCTGCAGCTTCCATCCATTGCTCCTTGTCCTGTCCCAGGGAGCAGTGAGCAGAGCCTGTCCCCCCCTCCTGACCCCCATCCCTCATAGAGTTATGGACATTGATTCAATCTCCTCTCAGTCTTCTCCAGACTCTCAGCCCCAGGGCCCTCAGCCTCTCCTCACCAGGCAGTGCTGCAGTCCCCTCAGCATCCTCAGAGCTCTCCCTTGGACCCTCTCCAGCAGTTCCTGTCCCTCTTCAACTGGGGAGCCCCAAACTGAAGGCAGTGCTCAAGATGAGGTCTCAGCAGGGCAGAGCAGAGGGGCAGGAGAACCTCCCTGGCTCTGCTGGGCACACTCTGCTCAATGCCCCCCAGGACCCCATTGGCCTCTTGGCCCCCAGGGCACATTGCTGCCCATGGATGTTCTCCCCCAGCACTCCCAGGTCCCTCTCCCCAGGGCTGCTCTCCAGCAGTCACCTCCCAGCCTGGACTGCTGCAGTTTATTCTTCCTCACCAGGTGCAGGACTCTGCACTTGTCCTTGTGCAGCCTCATTTGGCTCCTCTGTGCCCAGCTCTGTGCCCAGGGCTCTCTGGATGGCAGCACAGCCTGCAGCTGTCTCAGCCAAGCCTCCCAGCTTGGTGTCAGCAGCAAACTTGCTGAGCAGACTCTGTCTGTCTGTGCCCTCAGCAATGTCACTGATGAAGATGTTGAACAGGACTGGCCCCAGCACTGATCCCTGGGGGACACCACTGGTCACAGCTCTCCTGCTGGCCCTGGCACCATTGTCCCTCGGGCCCAGGCCATGCAGGGCCAACACAGCTGAGCCTGTGCTCTGGCACTCTGCTCTTGGCACCTGCTGGGCACTGGAAAGTGTTTCCCAGTGAAACAGCTGCTTTGAGAGGACCTGAAGGGTACCAGCAAGGTACTCTGTGAAGATCAAAACACAGACATCAACTGAGTCCTGTCACAGTCATCTCAATGGTAAGGTTGTTGCAAAGCTGGAGCCCTTCTGCTTTGGGTTCCTGGCTGCAACTGGCACGGGAGAGGCTGACCCCACTCACAGCTCTTTGCCCCCCAGCCCTGTCACACCTCTGGTACTCCTCTCACACACTTTTTGCTCCTCTCCCAACATTTTACTCCTCTCCCAACGCCTTCTACTCCTCTCATACACCTTTGTACTCCTCTCCCAAACGTTTTACTCCTCTCACAGCCTTTTACTCGGAACTCTTCCCCTTGCCAGAGGTCTAAAGGCATCCCAGCAGCCCTGACGGGAGCATTTCTCACCCAGCAGCACAACACTTCCCAAGCGGGGCCAGAGCTTTCTGCCTTCACCTGTTCTTTGCAAACCACGCAGCTCCTGACACGCTGCGGGTCAGTTTGTTTGTATAACGGAGTCAAACTGAAATGCTAACCCCTCTGCAGGGCAGAGGCTGAGCCAGCCCCGAGGAGCACAGCAGGTTACGGCAGCTGCTGCGGGAATTGCTGCGGACAGCCGAGCGGCGGCGGGCAGGGAGCCAGCTGCAGCTGCTCTGTGCGTTTGAAACGGAGGCGACAAATGGTTGTTTTGAACAGCCCAGGGCGGGTTCGTTTGTTCACCAACCCGGGGACCGGTGCCAGGTTTTGCACAACCCCAGGCCGAGCTGGGAGCTGCCGGCGCCCCGCAGCAGCCCCGCAGCAGCCCCGCAGCAGCCCTGCAGCAGCAGCCCTGCAGCAGCAGCCCCGCAGCAGCAGCCCCGCAGCAGCAGCCCCGCAGCAGCCCTGCAGCAGCAGCAGCCCCGCAGCAGCAGCCCCGCAGCAGCCCCGCAGCAGCAGCAGCGATGAGCTCAGAGGCTCCGCGGAGCGGGGCTGGGTTGGGCTCGCTCCTGGCTGATGAAGCGAAGCTTTGTGAGCCGCTGAAGTGCGGCCGGAGCCGGCCCCCACCCTGCTCCGCTGCTGCCTCCCACTTGCCAAGCGGCCAAGAGATGAGGAGCAGGTCGCTTGTGGCCATGGAGCGCCGAGAGGGCGACCCTGGCAGGCTGCAGAGGGGCCCTGGAAGTGTAACCGGGACATGGAGCTGCTGGAGGGGTCCAGAGGAGGGTCGGGAATATGAGCAGAGGGCTGCAGCACTTCCTTATGGGGACAGGCTGGGAGAGTTGGGGCTGTGCAGGCTGGAGAAGGCTCCACGGAGAGCTTAAAGCAGCCTTACAGGACCTGAAGGGGCTCCAGGAGAGCTGGGAATGCCAGGCTAAGGGCCAAGGGCTTTGAGCTGGGAGAGGGGAGAGTGAAAGTGGAGATGAGGGAGGAATTGTTGAGAGTGAGAGAGGAGAGAGACTGGCACAGGCTGCCCAGAGAGGCTGTGGCTGTCTCCTGTCTGGAGGTGTTCAGGGCCAGGTTGGATGAGGCCTTGAGCAGCCTGGGCTGGTGGAAGGTGTTGGAACTGGCTGAGCTTGAAGATCCCTTCCAACCATTCTATGAATCAGTGCATGAAATCCAGCTCTGTACATGAAAATCAAAACTCCTCCTGTCAGAGATTACTGTCCCTGATCTGTCATTAGAGGTGATCTGGATAATCCCTTCCTCAGACTTAGCTGCATGCTGCCATTTCCCTACACAGTCAGCAGCTGCCCTGGGCTCCATCCCTGCAGGCTGCAGGGCTCTGGCAGCCTGACCAGCAGAAAGTGGCTGCATTGTTCCCACCTGGCCAACTCATCTCTTTCCAGTGCTGTTTGCACAGTAATTCGTTGCCAAGAAATCTGTTCCTAGGAGCCTGGAAGGATTCCTAAGCTCTGGGGAGCCAGCGAGGAGAAGCCCCAGGAGCTAAAGCTGCACTGAAGGCTGTGCTGAGTCTCACACTGCCTGACACAGGCTGTGAGCAGTGGTGCCGGAGGAAGCCTCCAGGTTCCCCTGAGCATGTGGTGGCAAAGGAAATCACTGCGTGGAAAAGTGAGAAAGTGGAACTGTGGAAAGCTGGGGAGCCCTGGGCTCTGGCACCCCCTTCTTCCTTTGCCACTTTTCTGTTGAGATGGGGAAATGTGAGGGGACTTAAATGAAATTTCTGGTCACAAGAGCCCCAGGGTCTGGTTCCAGTACAAGAGTCTAAAGAGCCACCCACACCCTGCTCTCCACAAAGAACTGAACAGTCCCAGGCACAGACCTGGGCTTGGTTAAGACTTCCCCACTGTGACACCTCACCTGCAGTGCTGGGTCCAGCTATAGAACTCCCAGTGCAAGATGGACATGGATCTGATGGAGCAGGTCCAGAGGAGGCCACAAAGATGATTAGAAGGTTGAAGACCTTCTGAGATAGGAACAAGCTGGGAGAGTTGGGGCTGTTCAGCCTGGAGAAGAGAAGGATCCAGGGAGACCTCAGAGCTGCATTTCAATATCTACAGGGGACCTGCAGGCAGCTGGGGAAGGACTGTTCAGAAGGGCCTGTGGGGACAGGCTGAGGGCACTGGTTTGGAAGTGGAGCAGGGCAGAGTTAGGTTGGACATGAGGAGGAAGCTCTGCACAGTGAGGCTGGGGAGAGACTGGCACAGGCTGCCCAGGGAGATGCTTGAGGCTTCATCCCTAGAGCCATTCAGGCTCAGCCTTGCTGTGTCCCTGGGCAGCCTGCTCTGGTTGGAGCTGTCCCTGCTACCTGCAGGGGCACTGGGCAAGATGCCCTTGGAGGGTCTCTGCCAACCCGATGTAATCTGTGACACAAGTGGAATTCTGCCTCAGCAAGGAGGCTGTTGTGGAGGGGTTTGGGTCTGAGTTTGGGCTGAGATCTGAGGCCGATTTAAAGGTTAATTAATAATTTATTAATATGTACAAAGAGAACTTTCCCCAAAACTTATGCACAGCTACCCACACAGATCCTTTGTACACGGTGAGTGAAAGTACTCTACAGAATGTCTGTTTACAGCCGAATTAAGCACTTTGGTAGAGGGCTTAGAAACGTCCTGGTCAGAGAGTCTGGCAGCATAAAGTTAATGAAACTCCTTAGCAACTTGAACCAAGAGAGGCTGAATACTCACTGGTAGGAAGGCTCAGTGCTTGTGGTCCCAAAGCATACCTACAGCGGAGGCCACGTGGCTGGCTTCGCGTGGAGCTGGCAGTTCAGTCCGCACTGGGGTGCGCTGTCCGAGAGGAGCCCGCGGGCACCACGGGGCTGATGCGGCGGCGCAGGGCACCGTGGGACAAAGGGGTCACGTCCGGCGAACAAAGCCCCAGGCAGCAGGCAGGGAGAGGCGAGCGGAGAGGGTGGCAAGAGCCTCTTGTTTACCTGGATCGCACTATTGATCAGATGTGGGCCGAGGCTGATGGTCCTTCAGCCACAATGCTGTCCAGCAGGCTGCTGGCAGCCAGCCAAAGCACACCGCGTTAGGAAGGGTCCACAGGTCTGGTACCCCAAATATGGGGTGGGCCACACGCTAAGCCCGTGGGCTTATGCAACCTGTTTACACCCACCTTATATAACCTGGGCAGGCCAGGCTTTGTGGCACCAGGCCTGCTGTGCCCCTTTGGTACCTTCAATGTGTTCACCTCTGGTTTGGGCAGGAAAACATGGCCAGGCAAGGCAAGGCAAGGCATATGTAGGCTGGTTTGGGCCTACCTGACCCTCCACTACAGAGGTGAAGGCTGTAGCAGAAGACAGTTGGTCAAGGCTCCTGCCAAACATTGCATGCCTGGAATTAGAAAGAAATGCAACCTGTGAGAGTCTTGAGAACACTTCCCTGCGCTACAGACTGCTGCCTGTTGGCTTTAATGCCGCAGCTCTGCGCTCTGTTCCTCTTAGCTCGCTCACACATCTCTTAGCAAGCCTTCCTGTGGCAGATGAGGAAGCTCTCATCCATGACACGTGGGACACCGATAATTTTCTCTGCTTGCTTTGGTGCTTTCTGTCCTGACCCTACTGGGAGCAATTTTATTCAAGGAAAGCTGAAATTCTGGAGCAGAAATCCATGGTGAGGTCTGAGTGCTTCTTCCAGGCTTGCAAATTTCAAGCAAATTTTCGAGCACTAAGGCTGGAGCTGAGTTGAATTTGGACAGATAGGAAAATATTCTGTGCTATCCATTCAATCCCTGCCCCTTCCTGAAATGAATGAAAATGTCTCAGACAATCAATTAAACACTCAAAGGCTGTTTGGAGTGAGATAAGGGAGAGGAGGCAGAGGGGAAGTTGGGCAGCTACAGAAGTGGCATAAATAATCCTGCTGCTAAAGACAGGGAGATAACAAAGTGCAGAATGAGAACGGCATGGCAGCAGCTGCTGAGAAACTAAAGCAGCTGAGGTAAGAGACAGCAGTGGAAATCCTGCACCTGCAGCCCTGTTCCTCACAGAGTCATTATGAAATCCCAGACAGCCCCAAAAACTGAGTCACACCCAACTGCACGGGAAGCTGGTCGAGGACCGAGATGCTCTGCACCAGTGCAGACCTGGGGTTCCCCTTTGTGTCTCTGCTGCCAGTAATTCGATGGCAGAAGCACTCAGTGCTGGGCAGTCTGTCCCTGCTGACTTCTCTCACACTCCAACCGTTTATTTAATCCTGCCTAGACAGTCATAGAATCATAGACTCATAGAATGGTTTAGGTTGGAAGGGACCTCAAGGATCATCCAGCTCCAACCCCCTGCCATAGGCAGGGACATCTCCCACTAGAGCAGGCTGCTCAAGGCCTCATCCAGCCTGGCCTTAAACACCTCCAGGGAGGGAGCATCCACAACCTCCCTGGGCAACCTGTGCCAGTGTCTCACCACCCTCACTGTAAAGAACTTCCTCCTAACATCCAGTCTAAATCTCCCCTCCTCCAGTTCAAACCCATTCCCCCTCGTCCTGACATTCCCAGACCTTGTCAATAGTCCCTCCCCAGCCTTCCTGNCTGTCTGGGCTGCATGTGCACACTGTAGGCTCATGTTGAGCTTTTCATCAACCCAGACCCCCAGGTCAGATATGTTGCAGGCACCTCTGAGCTACAGCTCTAGTTGTGAGCTCAGCTCAGCTCAAGCTGCTGGCTGTACCAGGCCGGAACCTGGCCCACGCAGCAGCCTTCTCCTGTGCTCTGCTGTCCGTGCAGTAAACCTGAGGGAGCAGGTGAGGCAGGAGCCTTGGTGCCTTCCAAACAAGCTCCCAGTCTGCAAAGCCACGGGGAGGTACCCCCAGAGGTGGCCATGGCCCTCTGCCACCCAGCTAGGCAAGGCTGCCACATCCCTTGGTCTTTAAAAGCTAAACGGCTGTGTCCGAGGCTAACAGACCAATTCTACCTTCTGAAAGCAGAGGGAGTTCGTTAGAGTTGTTTTGGCTAGCACGGAACTGTCAGGGTCATTACCGAACACCGCATTGCTAAAGGCGGAGAGAAAAACGCCAGCAGTGGCTGCTTGGAGACTAAGCTCTAGCACCAGAGCGAGCCGAGCGGGGCAGCCTCGGACAGATGCTAATTCCACAGCTGACGCAGGCATTGTCCTCCTTGTAAGACACACTTGTCTGGGGGGCTCTGCTGCTTCCCCTCCTCCCTTGCTGCTTTCCTGCCCCCAGACTTCTTTCCAGCAGAGAGAGTTCAGTTAACACGGAGTGGAGAAGGGTGAGAAGGGTGGAAGTGTGCAAGTGTTCTGCTTACTGCCAAAGGAACGGAGCTCCTAGGAATGTAGGGAATGTCAGGGTTTGTTATCGAGGCACACTTCGGGAAATATATTTAGGAAAACAGCGACAAAACCATTAAATATTCTACAGCCACACTGCAAATCTCAGCACTGTAACACGGAGGGGGGGGGGGAGGCAAACCAAATCCCTTGAAACGTTCAAAGGTTCTAAGCCATTATCTTAAAAAAAAGACAGAATAATAAGGGAGTTTGGGCTAAATGTCATGGAGAAAAGAGGATCTACATCTGAATTCCATCAGTCACAACTCGGCAGAAGCTTGGCAAGGGTCTCCGAACTCTGCCAGCTGTGCAGGCTGCCAGGCGAAGCACAAGAGCGGAACTGGGCTAGCCCAGAAGCGCCTATGGCAGAGCCCTTCAGCATGCCTAACCCTTGCTTGTTCGCTTCCCTGCCTTAGCGTGACCAAAGCTCCCAACTCATCTTGCCACGGACTCGCGGGCACCTGGAGAGAGCAGAACGCTGAGCCCGGGCGCAGGGCTCGCCGCTCCCCCGCCGGGAGGGAGGGCGCCGGAAGCGCTGCAGGCGGCAGGGAGGCAGCCTCGGGAAGCCGCCGGGGGCTGGAGCGGCTCCAGGGGCGGTTGGTTACAGTTAGCAGCCGGGCGCCAAAATTCAAAAATCGCAAGGGTGCGGCGAATCCGCAGCCGCGGGCGGCACGGGGGCGGGAGGCGACACAAGCGGGCGGGAGGCGGCACAGGGGCGGGAGGCGGCACAGGGGCGGGAGGCGGCGCCGGGCGCGGACGGGAGGCGACACAAGCGGGCGGGAGGCGGCGCCGGGCGCGGGCGGGCCGCAGGGCAGGGCTGGCCGCGCCGCGAACAAAGAGGCCGCAGCACGCCGGGAGCTGTAGTCCCCTCGCTCTGCCGCCTTGCCCCGCCGCCGGCGAGCCCAGCTCGGGCGGAAAGCTGCCTCGCACCCACTCCTTTGTCTGTATTAGCGTGTACGAGGTGACCGCATTGTCAGATCCGGTATCTAGCCACTGCTTGACAGGGAGCGGGGGGAGACGCTGCAGCAGGTTGTATCCGATCATACCTCATAATAGCACATTGTACCATATAGCACAACAATGCCACTTAATAGCACATTGTACCATATAGCACAACAATGCCACTTAATAGCACATTGTACCATATAGCACAACAATGCCACTTAATAGCACATTGTACCATATAGCACAACAGTACCACTTAATAGCACATTGTACCATATAGCACAACAGTACCACTTAATAGCACATTGTACCATATGAGACCTTATCACACTGTATTTAAATCATAGTCTACAATATCATACTACACTACAGTATATCATTTTGGAACTGGATGATCTTTAGGGTCCCTTCCAACCCAACCCATTCTGTGAATGTGCCAATATTACACCACATCATATCATATTACACCATCTATCATCATACACCATAGTATAATTGTATTATACCATATAACAGCATATTATATTATGTCATATCAAACCATATTATATCATAATATGCCATATAATAGCATATTATACCACATTATGTCATATTATACCATGTAATAGCAGATTATGCCATGCAATTGCATGTTCTACCCTGTATTACGTTCTACCACATAATACCATAGTGTACCATACCCTACCATGTCATATTATGGCACATTAGATCACATTAGCATATCATAGACATGAACTTGTTGACAGTGAGGGTGTGCAGACACTGGGCCAGGCTGTGTGTAAGATACCACGCTGCACTGTATCATGTGGTACCATATGATGTCCTATTGTATCACATTATCATATTTTATACATATATACATTCAGTTCTTGCCAGTGAGGGTGGGGAGAGACCGGCACAGGCTGCCCAGGGAGGCTGTGGCTGCCTCCTGCCTGGAGCTGTTCAAGGCCAGGCTGGATGAGGCCCTGAGCAGCCTATGTTGGTGGAGCTGTCCCTGCCCATGGCAGAGGTTGGCACTGGATGATCTTGAAGGTTCTTTCCAGCCCAACCCATTCTGTGATTCTATGAATTTCACTGATAAAGACTTCCAGGCAGGGAGGTGGTGCAAAGGCTGGCAGCCAGGCGGCGGCAGGGGTCCGCAGGCTTACCTCCCTTCTAGCTGTCAGTCCCTCCAAGTAACCCACAGCACCTGCAGCTTCTTGGTGTGGAAATCCCTGTCCTGAGCTCTCTGTAGTAAGACAGAGGTGAAGGAGCAGTCAAGGCTGTCCTAGGAGAGGTGGGATGGGCACTCTGCTATCTACAGAGGAAACCAGGACAGCTCTTCCTAACAGATGTCTGTTTGCAAACAAATGCCTCCAGGCGAAACCCACTTGGCATGGGTCGGTGCCAAAGACAGGCAGTGATGGCAGGAGGAGCTGTTTGCCAGCAGGGCTCCTGAGCAGGCAGAACACCTGGCTTCACTCAGCGCTTCCAGCTTCAGGTGTACTCCACGTTAGAATCCCAGATCCTTCCTAGCAGGATCACCAAGAACCTGATTTGAGGATCCTGGATCATTACCATGAGGCTCTACTTTGAGGATCTCAGATCCTTACCAAGGCTGTGTTTTGAGGATAAACTCGGTTTGCTCAGCCTGGCTTGCTACTTTTGCTTTTATTTGCAGCTATTTTCCTGCTCTGGGTTATTTTCAGTAGTTATTTTCTTGCTCTGGGCTTCAGCAGTGTGCCCAGGTGGCCAAGAGAGCCAGTGGCACCCTGGCCTGGCTCAGGAGCAGTGTGGCCAGTAGGACAAGGGAGGTCATTCTGCCCCTGTGCTCAGCACAGCGTCAGGCCACACCTTGAGTACTGTGTCCAGTTCTGGGCTCCTGAATTCGAGAGAGAAGTTGAGGTGCTGGAAGGCGTCCAGAGAAGGGCAACAAGGCTGGTGAGGGGCCTGGAACACAAACCCTATGAGGAGAGGCTGAGGGAGCTGGGGGTGTGCAGCCTGCAGAAGAGGAGGCTCAGGGCAGACCTCATTGCTGTCTACCACTACCTGAAGGGAGGCTGTAGCCAGGTGGGGTTGGGCTCTCCAGACCAACCAGCAACAGGACAAGGGGACACAGCCTCAAGTTGTGTTGGGGGAAGTATAGGCTGGATGTTAGGAGGAAGTTGTTGGCAGAGAGAGTGATTGGCATTGGAATGGGCTGCCCAGGGAGGTGGGGGAGTCACCGTGCCTGGGGGTGTTCAAGAGAAGACTGGATGGGGCACTTAGTGCCATGGTCTGGTTGACTGGATAGGGCTGGGTGCTAGGTTGGACTGGCTGAGCTTGGAGGTCTCTTCCAACCTGCTTGATTCTATGATTTGCTCGCTCTGGATTTTCTCTGCAGTGATTTTCTTGCTCCCTCTCAGATCACTTCTTTGCATTATTCTCCTGCTGCTTTTTTCCTTTGCTGTCCATGTCTGTGGATGACAAACTTTGAATCTGCTTTTCTCTACCTCTCAAGCAGAAGAATCTCCCTTTTCACAGCCTTCCCTGATAACCAAAAGGGACAACACACAAAAAGAGCTTTTTGACCTCCACGAAGTTTTGGGATGTGAGGAATTGGCTCCTGGGAATGGCAATCCAGTTTGTAGCAGCTCATGCCCAAGAACTGGGGTACAGTCAGCGAGTTTTGGGGGGCAAGAGCCGGGGTACAGTCAGTGAGGTTTGGGGGGGTGGGGGGTGCAGAATAACGATGCAGCTCTTTAGGAAGAGGAAACTTCTCAGAGTACCTTAGCTGGGGGCGCAGAAGTTTCTCAGGGTAACTTCTTCCTTCCTGACCAGCCTGGCTGGAGACAAGGAGGCACTGCAGCCCCTCGGGTGCAACTCTGCCCGGAGCTATGAAACAGCTCTCCTAAAAACTTGCCCTTGCAAGGAGCTCGCTGGGATTTTTCTGAGGTTCAGTTCCCCCCCAGCTGAAGCAAACAGCAAGTCTCTGGCCTGCCAAACGTCAGTGCTAGCTGCAAAGCTGCAAGGCAAATCCACCGACAGCTCAACCCAGAGTCAGAGAAGCGATGGGACAATGTGCAGAGGCTTCAGCACCGCCGCGACGGTGAGCGCACAGGGTCGCTTCTCGTGTGCCCGGTCCAGGTTCTGCCAGCAGCTGCTGTCTCTGCGGTTCGGTAGAGGAAGGGCAGGGCTGGGGGCCAGGCTGTCGGGAGGGGACCCGTGGGGCTGACCTGCACCCGCAGACCCCCGAGCGGCTGCTTGCGGCTGAGCGGGACCAGAGGCAGCTGAGCAGCGTGTGAGGAGTGACGGCGCTCAGTAACTGCGGTCTGCTGCCGGCTGTATAAACCAAACCAACCAAACCCAAGGGTGGCGCCGCGCTTCTCTCACACCCGCGACTTGCTGACCGCGCCTTTTACTGCACGCCACAAGCTGCAGCTCGGCACAAAGCGCAGCTCGGACTCGCCTGGCAGGCCACAAAATGGAGGGCGGCCGAGACTGCACCTCCCAGCGGGCCCCGCGGCGCGGCCATCTTGGCGCCGAGACTTCATTTCCCAGGCGGCGCGGCGGCGGGGCAGGCGCTGTCCGCCATCTTACACTGCCTCCTCCTCCCCGCCGTGCGGCCGGATTGAATGAGCCCGCTGCCCGCCTGCCCGCCAACTGAGCGCCATGTCAGGCACCCCGAGCCGCGGCACCCCCGGCGGGACCCCGCTGTCGCCGACCCGCATCTCCCGCCTGCAAGAGAAGGAGGAGCTGCGGCAGCTCAATGACCGCCTGGCCATTTACATCGACCGTGTGCGGTCGCTGGAGCTGGAGAATGACCGGCTGCTGCTGAAGATCTCCGAGAAGGAGGAGGTCACTACCCGGGAGGTACGGCTTGAGGCGGCCTGCTGGCTCTCGTGCGCGGCTCCGGGGCGGGAGGGCGAGCGCCGGCGGTGCGCTGGATGCGGTTCTCCCGCCGCGTCCCGGGGAGCGGGTCCGCGGCCCAGGGGCTCGGCCGCCCTGTTCCCGCGCGGCGCCTCGGCCCGCCCGCCCGGCGCGGGGCGCCCTGGGGCGGCTCTGCGGGCTCGGCGGCGCCATCCGCCTCGGGCCGTGCCGCTCCCGCCGGCCCCGGCCCTTGGGTCAGGCTCGGCCCGCGCCGGTGGGGTCTGGCTGTGCCCGGCTGATGGGCACAGAGGGCTGAGGGCGAGAGCTGGCGGGGGATGGCGGCTGGGTTGGGGGTGGGGGCGTGGTGGAGATCCAGCTCCTGCCGGTGCGACCCCACGGGGGCTTGTTGGGGGCTCTCTGGCCGCCATGTAGGGTAGCCAGGCGGCACCGTGAGACGCGTTGGGGGCGGCTCAGGCCGGGGTCGTCACCGAGTGAAAATTCGAACGCCGCCGGTGCCGCTGGCGGGATCGGGCCCGGCCGCGGCGGGAGGCGGCCCCGAGCGGCGGGGCGGGCGCGGCGCTCCGCGGCGGCAGGGTGGCGGCTGGAGTCGCACGCTGCCCTCCGTGTTTCGGCCACGCAGGGTTGGCAGCCAGGACGCCCTGCTCGGGGTCCTGGGCGTGTGTGTCTGGTGAGCCCCGGGCCGGTTGCTCGCTGTAGTTTGTGTCTGTTCCCGCGCAGCGGAGGCTGCTCGCTGAGCGGGGCCCGGCGCTCGGCACATGCGTCCTGTGACTTGCCTTAGCCCGAATGGTGCTTGTGCCGTACGGGCTGAGAGGAGGAGGTGCAAAATGGGAAAGGGTTTTGGATTAGCTTTGCCTCTCTCCAGAGGAAATCTGGTCGCCACTAATGTGAGGAGTTAATCATCGCAGTGTGAATCACTCATCTGCATCCTGTAGTCTCGAAGGCGAAGCTACCGATTCCTCTTCCTAAGCCATGTGTTGCTTTCCCCTCTTCTGCTGAATCTGCTTTCCCCAGGCCTCCCTTTCCCATGCGGAGGAAGGATGTAGCCAGTGGCACAGCTGGGGACAGTCCCACCCATCCTGTGCTTGCACCGAACCCCCTCTGCCTCACCGTTGGGGCAGGTTGGAAGGTTAGTTGGGAGGTTCCCACCTCTGAGATGAAGTGAAACTTCTGTGGGAAGCCAGTAGATAACAGCCTCTCCTGGAGCCTGTGTGACGCAATGGATTGCTGTCTCTGCTGCTTTTTTTATCCTTTAAGGGTCTGGTTTGGGGATGCTGGGGATGAGTGGGAGGAGGCTTTGAATTCGTTTAGCGTAAGCGGACCAGATCTGATAGTTTCTTGTTTTGGGAGTGGTTGCAATCAGTGTACACCCAGGATTGAAGTCCCTTTAAAGGTTGCTTTGTACCATTTAATGATACTTGAGAGCTTCTGTGTTTGCAAAATAACTCAATCCTTCTAAAGCTAAAATCTGGCTGCATCACTTGTCCTGTGTGAAATCAGGCTACAAACAAAATAACCACGTCTGGCTCCTGGAGCTTGTCGGTGGTAGATCGCTGGAGGCTGGAAGGAGTGTGAATTTCAAATGAGGGAGGCAGGATGCAAGTCTGTTGACAGCACAAAGTAATGAGTAACATGAGACAGGCAAACAACATAGCTGTAAGCCTGCTAGATTCTTGATATGAACATAGACCAACTCCTGTGTGCCGGCGATGCTGAGCAGATCCTCCACTGCAGTCACTGCAAAAATGAACCTGAAGGTTTTGATGGGAATATTTTGCTTACTTAGCCTTTGAGCTTTCCTTCTTCACTTCCAGACTTCATAAAAGGTCCTAAATCTTAGACATAGTCTGTGGGGGACCTTAGAGCTGCCTTGCAGTAGCGGAAGGGATGCTCTGGGAAGGCTGCAGAGAGACTTTTTGTGAGGGTGTCTGGAGGCAGGCCAAGGGGGAATGGTTTGGAGCTGAGGGAGAACAGGGCTAGTCTGGAGCTTAGCAAGAAGCTCTTCAGTACAAGGATGTTGAGACTCTGGAACAGGTTGCCCAGGGAGGTTGTGGATGCCTCCTGCCCTGGGGGTGTACATGGCCAGGTCGGACGAAGCCTTGGCCAGCCAAGTCTAGTTGAGAGGCATCCAGGGAGGCTGCAGTAGATGATCTTTGGGGTCACTTCCAACCGGAGCCGTTCTGTGATTCTTTGAAACGTTGTCAGGATTCCTCAAGCTGCTCTCTGACAGGTCAGAGATGATGTAAGAGATTGCAGCTGGTCACACTTAGTAAATGCTTCCCCAGCCCTTGAGGGCAGTTTGCTGATCTACTTACGGATGTCCAAAAAAGGAGACTCTTTGCCTGTCTTGCTTTGATGCAAGGCAGTGATTGAGCACTGTGGGAGCAGCAGAACTTCAGATTGCTGCCAGCTTTGGGTTTCACTGGAATGGGAGAATCCTGTCCTTTCACTTTCAGTTCCAGTCTATTAAACTGGATTTTCTGCAGACAATTCACTTTTCACGTTGCCCTGTTGGAATGTGCTCAGAAGATGCTCAGGTGTGGCATGGAATAAAATATAAATTAAACCCCACAAAATCCTCCCAAAACCCAAACAAACCCCAAACCAACTCTAATTCCTATCTAGAAACACAACCATGCACGGGGCACTGATACTCTTCTGGCTACCTCATTATATGCTTGCCATAGACTTCTTTCTTCTCCTGGGGTATTCAGGGTGAAAAACCATCTTGGCTGTCCTCAGCTGGGTGTAAATTTGTTGGGTTTGGATTTTTAATTTTGTGGTGGTTTGTTGTTTTTCAATCTGTCTGAATGTGTTTTTGCTTCTCCCAGGTGGTGGTGGGGAACATCACCTGCTGCTGTGGTAGATGGAATGGTGCATGGTGTGGGATTGTGAGAGGGAGTGCTCACCAGTGGGCTCTGTGTACCACCATGATGGGCACCTAATCCAAGGCAAACGGGAGGTGGAGTGCTGTGACAAGCAGTAGACAAGGGTGTGGTGTCATGAGAGATGTTTGTCCATTGCTGGTCACTCCAGTGTCCCATCAGCTGTGTGTGAGAAGGGGACTGGGCTGAGACCATTGCTGATGCCCTCTCTGCCCACACCTGCACTCATGGGAACAAAGAGTTGGCATTTCTGCTCTGGTTCTCAGTGAGGAGACAAGAGAAGTGCTCTGCCTGTGCTCTTCAGCCAAGGGTCATAGCCACTGCCAGAAGGTCTTTAATCATCAGCTGCCAGGATGCTCTTTCTCCATGTTGTAACCACTAATCTGCAGAAGATAGAGGGAAGCAGCCACTTTCTCCTTTGGGCAATCTCCTTAGGCTGCATCCTGGCTTTGGAACAAAACAGTTCCTTTTGGTGGACTTGGAGCTGCCACCTCTTAGCAGAGGAAAGAAACTTTGCAGAAGTTGAGATTCATCTTTACTCCTCTGCTAATTATAGCCCTTTGTCCTGCTTTTCCTCACCCCATCCAATGCTGTTCTGCCTTTACTTGGATGTAGTGGGCCTGGAGGAATTCCTGGAGGAATCAAAATGTGTACAGGGAGCCCTCAGACAAACTTCCCTGTGTAGCTGAAGGAGCCTGTAACTGTCCTCATTCTCTATCTGGTTGCTCTCCTGCATGAATACCCCTGTGGAGCTCAGCCTAGGACAGAAATTTAGCTCACCCCCATATTTTTCCAGCTCCCTAGTGTGTGGTTCAACAACCTGATTGGTAAGGCTGGAAGGGGGAACACTGGAAGGGCCAAGAGCAGAGCCCTGGAGCTCAGCTCCCTCTCTGCTGTTCCCTGCCCTCCCCTGCGGTGCTGTGGTTGCAGCCTTCCCGAGCAGATGCTGTGGTGGGCATGGGAGGGGTTGCTGCACTATTCTGAGAACATCCCACTGGTCTCCTCCACAGAAAGGAGAAGTAGGGAGGGAAGAAGATCCCTGTGAGCCTCAGCCACTGACAGCAATTGTTCTTGTGCCAAAAGCAACACCTACTGGGGGTTCCCTCTTCTGTGTCTTCCCAGCTCTGTGGGTGTGCTGCAGTCTCGTATGTCACAGCCATTAGAATGTCCCCACTTACCTGCCAGGGCTGCAGCTGCTGTGCTCTTTTTGTGCACCATGTGTAGAACCAGAACCACTCTCGTGGTCTGGCTGTGGTGTTGGGTGCTGCCCTATTTGCTACCTGCAGAATTCCTGTTGAGATGCTGCTGTGGATGATGGAGCCCTCAAGTTATGGTCTTCTGGCTCTACAGACACCAAAGAGGGTGATGGTGGTGATGTGCCACACACATCTTCATTGTTCTGGAGCACTTGGCTGATGTTCCTGGTGAGTCTGAGTTGTGGCTGACTGGCAGTCCTTTGTCAGCCCACAGCTGGGTGATGAAGAACAGAGTGAGCCATGCCTGCTGGAACAGCCTTGTGTTTTATGCATTGATGAAGGTAATGGTTCATCACCAGGCTGGCCTGGACTCACCTGTGGTTGGGTGGAACCTGCTGCTTGTCTAGCATGTAGGTTCTCTGCCTTCTTGGCATGTTCCCTGTGCCCCTGAGTGAGTACTTGCAGCCTGTCTGAGTCCAGTGCAGAGTCACAAAGGTAGGTAAAGGAATGAAACATCTTCCTTATGAGCAGAGCCAGAGGGAGCTGGGACTCCTGAGCTTGGAGAAGAGGAGCCTGAGGGGTGACCTCATTAATGTTTATAAAATGATGAGTGCCAAGAGGATGGAGCCAGGTTCTGCTGGGTGATGCCCAACGACAGGACAAGGGACAATGGTAGATGCTGAGGTAGAGCAAGTTCCGTGGAAACGAGAGGAGGTTCCATGTGAACCTGAGCAAGAATTCTTTCCCTGTGAGGGTGACAGAACCCTGGAACAGGCTGCCCAGGGGGGTTGTGGAGTCTCCCTCTCTGGAGATACTCAAGGCCTGCCTGGAAGTGTCCCTGTGTGATCTGCTATAGGTGATCTTGCTCTGGCAGAGGAGTTGGACTGAAGCTTTCAAGGTCCCTTCCAGCCCCTAACTTTCTGTGGTTCTCCAGTGGGAGGTCTGTGAAGTTCTACACACTAAGCTGCCTGAGTGCTCCCAGCACAAGCTGCAGGTTAAAGAGCATCCAGCAGCCCTCCCTTCCAGACTGCTGTGGAAGCATCTCCTCTCTTCTTGTTCCCATGTGCTCTATTTCCTTGTCCTCTGTGTTGCCCGGTGCCAAACCTGCAGGCTCTACAGGCAGTTAAAGTGGACACAAGTGGAAGCAGGTTCTTGGTGCAGGATGTGGAGTGCCTGGCCTGGCCTGTGCACAGGAGGAGTCAGACTGGGGTGCACGTTGACAATGCAGATCAGGCTGCAGCCTCTCTCCTGCTTCCTTCTGAGCTCTCATGGGAGGTTTTAGCTTTGTTTCTTCCTTGCCTTCAGCTGGAGGAGCTGTGTTTTCAGAGAGGAGGGACCCATGTGCTGGCCTGACCTCTGGGGAGGTTTGCTGCTTCCCAGGGGCTTGGTTCTGGTTGCTGTAGAGAGGCTGCTGAGGCTCACTTGGCCGTGGGACTGTTAGCCCTGCTGCTCCTCAGTGTGGGCAGCAGTGATACTGGCAGGGGAGCCTAGAGAGGATCAGACATGACTGGTGGCTCTGGATGATTGTTAATGGTGTGGGGACCCAGGTGGTGTGCAGGGGGAAGGGTTGGAGGATGGCTGAGCAGATCCTGCAGAGCAACTGGATTGCACAACTGCTGCTGACAACAGGGTTTTGGTTTCTGTGACCACAGAATGGTCTTTCAGGACTGACAACTGCTTCAAAGGGGCAGAAGCCAGCTAAGTAGGGCAAGTGTGTGTTTGCCAAGAGGGCTGGTCAGCCTGCTGAGAAAAACTGCAGGCTGGGAATGGTGGAGGAGGAAGAGGTTCCTCTGGGGTAAGACCAGGTGAGGAAGTGGTGGATGGAGTAAGCAAGCGAAGGGCCTGGGGTGATGCAAACAGAAGAGAGCACAACAGCAAAGGGATGAAATGGAGACACCCAAGCACAGGCTCCTGAGGAAGGAAGTGTGGGGAAGCTCTCCTTTACTTCCCAGGGAAGCATCATGTGTGGGTGCCTCTGGAGTGCCTGTGACACAGATGTGGGGAGCACATCGGGGGATGAGAAGTCTGTGGGCAGTCCCAGAGCTGTGACCTCTTGAGGTCAGAGATGGCTCCTGGGGCTGGAGCGCTGTGCGTGAATCCAGGCTCTGCAGGGGAGTTGCTCCTGCTGTGAGAGTGCAGTGGGGATGCCTGGAGCTCTGCCTGTGGACAGGGTATGGGCTCCTGGGAGCTTGTTGGTCGGGATCAGTGGGCAGACCCAGCTGGGTGGCATTGTGATGTGTGTCTGCTGCTGACCTGATCAAGAACAAGAGGTAAATGAGGCCTCCTCCAGTCAGCTGGAAGAAACCTCACATGTCTTAGTGTCCACACTGCCAGGCCTAATGATGAGTAAGGAAGATTTGGCCAGGGGAGTGACCATGAGATGGTGGAGTTCAGGAACTTCAGAGGATGAAGCAGAGCAAAAAGCAGGACCACAGCCCTGGATATCAGGATAATAGCTTGAGCTTCTTCAGGGCTCTCCTTGGAAGAATCCCATGGGCCATGGAGAGAAAAGGGTTGAGAGGTAGGTTGATGCTCAAGGATAACCTCCTCCAAGCTCAAGAGTGCTCCACCATGGAGTAAGGGTGGTAAGAGACCTGTATGGATGAGAGGGAGGCCTAAGGTACTCCATGCCTTGTGGTCAGACCACATTCAGAAGCCCAGGCCCCTGAGACCAGAGAGAGGTCTGGCACAAGGAAAGCTTCCTCTTGGAAGGAAGTGGGGAACATCTGAACAAGCTGAATGTAAGTCCATGGGACCTGGGTCTGTTCACCCCTGAGGGAAATGGCTGACATTGTTGTGAGGCCACTCTCAGTTGTCCCTGAAAGATCAGGAGGCTTAGGAGAGCTTCCTGAAGACTGGAAGAAAGTAAATGACAACATCATCAGGGGCAGGGGGCCGCAGGCCAGTCAGGGATGCTGAGAACAAGTCAGCTGGGCTTCCTGACAGCACCTTGGCAAACCTGCTCCTCTGTGCTGCTGAGAACTGGATGAAGAGCTACTTTCTCCTGTGGCTTCCTGAATTAGCTGCTCAGATATCACCACCTGGATTGCAGCTGGGGCTAAAGGAAACCTTTCAGAATTGCAGCATTTTCTGCCTCTGATCTCCTGTCATGTCCCTGTGTTCTGTGCAGCTGCAGGTCAGCAGGCACTGTGTAAATCAGAGTTGTTCCTGTGCTCTGGATGCTGCTTGTGGTTCTCTTCAGCTCCTGTAAAACATTTAGGGCTCAGAAGTGTGTGAGGGAAGGTTACAAAGAGCAGCAGAACATTTCTGAGGAGGAGCAAAGCTGGCAAGGTGAAGAAATCTGAGGTCTCTCTAAGTCGCAAGTCCGGCCAAGGAAGTCGCTCTCGGAAGCAGATACTCAGCACTTCTTGCAAGACAAACTGGAGACAGGAAGTGAAATTATCAAGCAGGAGGTCTTAATTGAGCAGTTGTGCTTGTGTGAGGCTCTCTGATGTGGAAACCAAAAGCTGAGGAGATTTCCACAAGGTTTAGAGAAATTTGTATTTGGGCACTGCTGGATTTTGGATCCTGGAAGCAGTTTTTGACTCTGCCTCTTTTCTTTCTAGAGCTGGGAGCACAGGTGAGTGAAGGATCTTTGTGTGCCTTGCTGTACAGTTTCCCTTCAGCATTCACTTCCAGCTGCTGCTCTTGTGCTGCTTACACTGGAGGGGTTGGCTTAGGCTCCAGGGATGAGTTTGTGTCTTTCTTGGGTGAGAGCAGCAGGAGGCAATGAGCTGTGGTAACCCAAGCAAAATGATGAGAAGCAACAGAAGAAGGAAGGAATTTGAATTGATAGATCCTACTGATAGGAGATGACAGAAAGCTGGAAGGTGCCATCAGACAGGGAGTCTCTTGCAGCCAGTGATCTTTGGGAGTGTCCAAGCACAGGCAGACGCTGTCTGGTGGCACTCTGCTCAGAAGTGGGATGAGACCAGGAGCCAGATGTCTTTGTTCATGTCCCTCCTCCTTTGCTGTGGACACTGGCAGCTGTTCCTGATGACTTCTGGGTTGGGTTTTGTCCAGAAGGTTCATGTGAGGCTTATCCTGGGAAGTCCTGCTTTGGTCCAACAGCACCTTGTTAAGAGTGGCTGGCAGTGTCACTGCACTCGAGAGCAAACTGACTAGTCAAGGTGAAGCAGTTACAGTGGGCAGGAGGGGGCCAGTAGAGCCAGAGCACAGCTCCTGTGTCTACACTGCTAGAGGCACAGTTGGGACCAGGCTTCTCTGGAGCTTTTCAGAGTCTAGACTTTAAATTGACTTCCTTCCATCAGAGGAGACTTTGAGGAGTGGCACTTAGAGGCAGCAGAAATAGTTGCCAGAATTGGAGTGCTGAGGTAGGAGAGTGCTTTTAGTGAGTGCTGTTGGCAGCCCCGAAGCCCAGGCTGCTGCAGCTGACCTGGCTCTGCTCACTGTCCCTTGGGCCTACTGCTGTGTTTGGGTCTCACTTCCCCCCTTGACCAGTGCTGAAAACAGTGGGGTGTTTTTTATGATCTAGAAAGACCACCTTGAACCCCAGTTCAGTTTGATCACCTCAAACTTCTATCAGTACTAGAATCTCAGTGTTGTTTGGGTTGGAAAAGCCCTCCAAGACCAAGTGCAAGCAGCAACCCAACCCCACCGTGGCCACTCAGTCATGTGGCCATGGCACTTGGAGACATCTTTCTTGAACACCTCCAGGGATGGGGACTCCACCACATCCCTGGACAGCCTGTGCCAATCCCTCATGGCTATGACAGCAAAGAAATTGTTCCTCATCTCCAACCTAAGCTTCCACAGGCACAGTTCCAGGACATTTCCTCTCCTATCATGATCCTAGGGAGCAGAGCCCAGCCCCTACCTGCCTGCAGCCTCTTCTCAGGGACCTGTAGGGAGCAGTGAGGTCTCCCCTCAGCCTCCTTGAGACTAGGCCACCCCACTTCCCTCAACTGTTTCTCACCAGACCTGTTCTGCAGACCCTTCACCAGCTTCCTTGTCCTTCTCTGGACATGCTCCAGTGTTGCCATGGATCCATATTCTTCTTGCATCCTCTTGTTGGAATTCTGAGTTGGGGTTGAGGGTTTTTTGCAGTGTTGCTGCTCTCAGCTACTGCTGCTGTTACTTCCTCTTTGTGCTGGAATCTCTGCTGTGTCCCTCAATAGAAGGAAGGGCATGGACCTGGTGGAGTGGGTCCAGAGGAGACCATGAAAATCATCAAGGGGTTGGAGCAGTTCTGTTATGGGAATAGGCTGAGGGAGCTGGAGTTGTTCAGCCTGGAGAAGGGAAGGCTCCAGGAAGACCTAATAGCAGCCTGCCAGTGCTTGAAGGGACTACAGGCAGGCTTCAGAGAGACTGTTCCCAAAATCTGGCAGGGACAGGGTGAGGAGCAGTGGTTTGAAGTGAGAGAAGAGGAAATTTGGGCTTTGGGAACAAATTCTGCACCATGAGGGTTCTGGAACACTGCAGAGGTTGCCCAGGAAGGCTGCTGAGGCCTGGAGATCCTCAAGGTGAGGCTGGACAGGGCTCTGAGCAACCTGATCCAGCTGAGGGTGTCCCTGTTTGCTGCAGAGGGGATTGGGCTGGATGACCTGGAGGCCCCTTCCAACCCAGACCATTCTGTGGTTCCAGGTCTGGGTTATTTCAGCCGATGCACTGAGCAGGCAGGTGAGTCCTTTGGGCTGTGGAGTGGAGCAGTGTGTGTGCTTCCTCCTCGTGTTCTGGGCTAGGAGCAGAGGTTAGCAGGCTGCTGGAGGGGAACACCCACTGAGCACCACAGCTGGGGCCCCTGAGCCAGCCAGTCCCTGCTCACTGGGGAGCACAAGTCTCTGCTGCCCTGTTTCCCAACAGGTTCTGAACTGTTTGCATCCTCCAGCCTTTAGCTCCATCCAGCTATGTTCTCTCCATGCAGGGACTGAATTAAGTGTTGGTTCTCTGTTCAGGGGATTGTTTTGATGGTCCTAAGTTCTCTGGTGTTTATAATGCCTCAAAAGCATCAGTTAGTTTACTTCTTGTTGTAAGAACCACACCAGCAGCATGGTATTGTGCTCACAAAAAGGCTTTCTCCTTTTGATCTTGGCCATAGAATCCCAGTTTATCCCTGGAGTACTGAGAAGGAGTTTGTCTGTGATGTAGTGTCTGAACCTACAGCAGAGAGCCCCAGGCTGGTGGTAGGTGTCGCAGCGCAAGGATTTAGCACATCCAAGGCCTAAAGAACTGCTGACAGAAGAGAAGCAGCCTTGTAGTTGCAGTACCTGATGGTGCAGACTCAGTGCTGGGCCTTGGGGCAGTTGTTTAGTGTTGCAGTTTGCAGATGTTAGCTCTCATGGCTTCTGCACAATGCAAGACCTGACAGCATGGAAGGCTCCCTTTTTGCCTTGGTGCTGCGGAGAGTTGAATGGAGAAGTTCAGCACAGTCACGGCTCACTTGACAGAGCATCCTCAACTTCTGTCACAGCAGAGGGACAGAGAGGATTCTGCCACTCTGCTAAGACCTCACCTGCAGTGCTGTGCCCAGCTATGGGACCACCAGTGCAAGATGGACATGGACCTGATGGAGCAGGTCCAGAGGAGGCCACAAAGATTGTTAGAAGGTTGGAGACCCTCTGAGATGGGGACAGGC
Source organism: Tricholaema leucomelas (assembly GCA_013400475.1). Classification (NCBI taxonomy): domain Eukaryota; kingdom Metazoa; phylum Chordata; class Aves; order Piciformes; family Lybiidae; genus Tricholaema lacrymosa; species Tricholaema leucomelas. Next base: position 275,901 of record WAAF01008540.1, read on the forward strand.
TGGGAGAGTTGGGGGCTGTGCAGCCTGGAGAGGAGAAGGCTTAGAGCAGCACTTCAGTATCTGCAGGGGACCTGCAGGCAGCTGGGAAGGGACTGCTCACAATGGCCTGTGGGGACAGGCTGAGGGCAGCGGTCTGGAAGTGGAGCAGGGCAGAGTTAGGTTGGACATTGGGAGGGAGCTCTGCACAGTGAGGGTGGGGAGAGACTGGCACAGGCTGCCCAGGGAGGTGGTTGAGGCCATCCCTGGAGACATTCAGAGTGAGACTTGCTGTGTCCCTGGGCAGCCTGCTTTAGCTGGAGGTGTCCCTGGTGGCTGCTGGGGGTTGGCCAAGATGCCTTTGGAGGGTCCCTTCCAAGCCCATGCAGTCTGTGATTCTGTAGTATGCAGTTCTGCTGCCTTCTGCTGCAGACAGGCTCTGGGTATCAGCTATGGAGGGAGAACCCCCAAAATTCAACAACAGAATTAAGTCTTTCAAGCTGTATTGAACTTAATTCTTTGGAGAAGCAGAAGCATTGTGTGGCTACCCAGCCAGGTTCATAGATTCACAGAGTGGGTTGGAAGGGACCTTAAAGCTCATCCAGTGCCAACCCCTTGGCATGGGCAGGACACCTCCCACCAGCACAGGTTGCTCAAGGCCTGGTCCAGCCTGGCCTTGTCGTTTTCTGGTCTGTGGTGTGCTTGTAAAGGAAGGCTTCTCAGCCTCCTGCTGCTGTAGTTGAGTTGGTGTCAGGAGTTTGGGTGAGAATGTGGAGCTTACTCCAAGGCTCACTGCTTTCAGTCAGGCTTTTTGAAGACCACATGGTTGAGTGTGTCTTTTGGTGCCACTCTGATGCTGCAGCAGATACTCCCAGGAACAGCAGGGTTTGCTTCCTTGTTTTTACCCCTCATGCTTTGGTAGGGAGTTTCTCCTCCTGAGGTTGGTACATCCTGCTTTTGGCTCTCCTCCCCGAGCGCTGTGTTTCAGAGCTTGCATCAGCAGTGGTGGTTGTATTTCCTCGAAGTAGCAGCAGAAGTCTTCCCAGGTGCTGGCAGTGTGGCTGGCTGATACACCTCTGAAAGTGACTGGCAGTCTTAGAAATCCAGGTGTGGAAGACTTCCAGGTGCCTTGCTGTGATCTGAACAGCTGATAGCAAAGTACTGAGCTGAGACAGGGAGAGATCTGTAGATCCTTATCCTCGGAGGCAGAGAAGCTGGTCTCTCACCGGGTCCCAAGGCAGCAGCTTGTGTCGTCCCAGGTTATTTTCAGCTCTATAGTGCAGGAGCTGAAGTCAGATTGAGCCTCAGACCTGTATTGCACAACGTAAGACTTCAGGTGTTAAAAAACATCTCCCAGAGCAGCAGCACTGGAAATGAAGGTGAGGACTTTGTGGTTGTAGGCTGCAGTGATCAGCTTCAGCTCCTCCTTGGAGGGGTTGCACACTTCAGACTGTGTCCTGCTGGGAGTTCCAATGCCATGTCTGGGGCTAGGTCAGGTCTGGCTGCAGGTGTGTGTGAATGGAAAAGATGTGCAGCAGCAGGCAGCCTGCAGCTCTCTTCCAAAGCAAGCTGTGAAGCCTTCCTGGGGATTCAGGGCTGGGATGGTCCTAGGGTGCCTCATGTCCAAATGCCTTTTCCTTCCCAGGTGAGCGGGATCAAGACTCTGTACGAGTCTGAGCTGGCTGATGCACGGAGAGTCCTGGATGAGACTGCCAAGGAGAGAGCCAGGCTACAGATTGAGATAGGCAAGCTGGGAGCAGAGCTTGAGGAGTTCAACAAGAGGTAAGAGAAGTCCTGCTGATTATTTTTTACTGTATTTTTAGATGAGGCTGGGGCAATACCTGCAATGGTAGTCGTAGAAGCATAGAATTGGGCTGGAGAAGCCTTTTCAACTCATCCAGTCCAACCATTCTCTAATTTTGCCAAGGCTGGTGCTAAGCCATGGCCCTCAGCACCACACCTCCAGAGGTGGGGATTCAGCCACCTCCCTGGGCAGCCTATTGCACTGTTTGAGAACTCTTTCAGTGAAGAAGTTTCTTCTAATGTCCAACCTAAGCCTCCCCTGGTGCAACCCGAGGCTGTTCTTGTCATATCCTCCTTCCTAAGGAGCAGAGCCCAACTCCTACCTGACTGCAGCCTCCTCTCAGGGAGCTGCAGAGAGCAGTGAGGTCTCACTCAGCCTCCTCTCTTCCACTGCCCACCCCCAGCTCTCTCAGCTGCTCCTCCCCAGCCCTGTTCTCCAGACCCTTCCGCAGCTTTGTTCCCTTCTCTGGACATGCTCCAGCCTCTCAGTGTTGAGGAGGCAAACCTTCTGTGATACTGTTGCACTGCTAATGGTACCATTGGTGCTGCTTCAAATGCCTTTCTGGAAGCATTGCAGGTTGGGGAGAAGCTAACAGGCTCATCAGAGGAAACTCCTCAGCTTGCTGGCCCAGGCAGGCAGAGCAGCTAACCCCACCCAGCATCTACATAAATGTCTTCGTAGATCTTGTGGTTGGAGCCATGTGGTAGTGGCTGAACTGGTGACTTGTGCCGGCTCCTGTCCTCTCCTGCCCCTCCTGCTGCAAGCATGCACATGTGCCTGTAAACTGGAGTGACAATGATGGAGGTTCAGCCTGACCCATCCAGGGAAGGTCAATTTTGAAACGTGATCAGTTTTATTGTCTGCTTCCCTGCCCTGCCTAGCAGGAACCGAGGAAAAGGACCAGGCTGGCCCTGAGCCGTTTACGTGGAGGCAGAATGACCTTGGACACTTGCAGCTACAATGTAAATGTGCTGAGAGAAGACTCTCTGCTGCCCACCTTTAAAAACCTGCTGTGCAGTCTGCTTCTGAGAGCTGGGCTGAAGCTGGCTGCTGGAAGCCAATCAATCCACTCCTTCTGCTGCCACTAGGGAGGTTTGCAAGCAGATCCTGTCCAGCAGTTGAAACTTCGTTGGAAAATGAATGTATCTGGTGGCGAAGTCTTGCTTTGATGTTCTATGCTTCTGATTTTGAATTGTGGCAGAGAGGATTTGGGAGTTTCAGAGTTGCCCTGAGCCTGTTGGTCCCTTCATCACCTGTCTGGGTGTTGTCAGCCGTAGCACTGCTTTTCACACAGCAGCACCTCCCCTCCCCCTTCATGCACATCTAATCGGTTATAAAAGGGATGAAGTGTGTCCCTCCCTGCTGCCCAGCTAGGTGATTTCTGCTGAAGTGTTTCTTGTTTCCTCTGTAAACTTGGCTTTGTCAGTGCAGCTTCATTTTCTGTGCTGGGCCTGCCTGCTGAGGGCTGCCACTGGAGGCATTTTATGGACTCGGCCCCTAAAATAACTGTCCAAAGATGCAACAGAATCACAGAATGGTTTAGGTTGGAAGGGACCTCAGATCTTATCCAGTTCGAACCCCCTGCCATAGGCAGGGACACCTCTCACTCAAGGTCTCTCAAGACCTCGTCCAGCCTGGCCTTGAGCACCTCTAGGGAGGGAACATCCACAGCCTCCCTGGGAACCTGTGCTAGTGTCTCACCACCCTCACTGGAAGGAACTTCTTTCTAACATCCACTTTCAGTCTCCCCTCTGCTAGTTCAGACCCATTCCTCCTTGTCCTGTCATGACAAGACCTTGTTAGTAGTCCCTCCCCAGCCCTCCTGTAGCCTCCTTCAGATGCTGGAAGGCCACTCCAAGGTCTCCTCCAAGCCTTCTCCTCTCCAGGCTGCAGAGCCCCAGCTCTCTCAGCCTGTGGAGCCTGCAGGCCTTGCAGCACAGTTCCTAGCAGCAGAGCTGCCCATGCTCAGGTAGCCACCTGTGCACTCGCTGCCAGGCTCCTCTGCCAGGCTTTTGTCATCCATTAAAACCTTCTCTGCTAACTAGGTCAGGCATAAATCCCTACAGCTGAGTGGGGTGAGTCCCTCCCAGCCCTGGGGTGATGTTCTTGGGACTGATTTCCCTTTTGAAGGCCTCGGGGCAGCAGTCCTGGCGTTTATTTCAGGTGCTGGGTTCTGTGTGGCAGTTGGTGCCACATGGCTTTTGAGGTTGTCTGGGTGGTAGCTCCACTTACTGCTGCTGTGGTGGGACAGCAGCCTCCCTCCCCAGGACTGCTGGACCAGGCGTGGGGGTATGACCTGCTGCTCAGTCACTGCAGAGGTAACTTTGGCCTGGCAAAGGAAACTCTCCTGTCCTGAAGCCCATGAAGTGTCTGTTCATGCCTTCACCAGTCGCATGGGTCCCTAGGTCAGGCGAAACCAGGGGCCAGATATCTGCAGCCCTCATCCATCTGCTCCTTTTAGCAGGATTCCTGCTTGATTTGCCAGCCCTGAGCTCTGTGACTGTCTTGCTGCAGCTTCCTCTGCCTCCTACCCCACGTGGTCACTGAAATTTTGCCCTTCAGCAAACTTGGCTGGTTGAGGCAAGAAGAGCTCTAGAGGGTTACAGTGGCATGTCTAGAACCTTGGCACAGCACAGCTGCAGGCTTCTCCATCTGGTGGGTTGGGAAACTCCCCCCCTCCAATCAAATTTATCAGACAGCTTGGAAGTAAGATAAAGCTTTCTTTTGCAGCAAGCAAAACCTGCAGGCAGATATCCACACTGTGTTTCCAGGGATTCACAGTTGTATACAATTGGGAAAGGAGACAGAAATCCAATCTTTCCCCCTGGACAAAGAAAGCCCAGAAGGGGCCAACACCACCCCCTTTGTCCCCCCAGAGAGCAAAGCAGCAAGGCTCATGTGTTATCTGGGAGTGTGGGGGAGTCAGAGGGCAGCAAAGGAACAGCAAACAGAGGCAGTGCCAAAAGCCAAGAGAACAAAATTGATTCTATATCATAGAACTTTAGAGGTTGGAAGGGACCTCCAGAGATCATTGAGTCCAACCTCCCTGCCCAGGCAGCATCACCCAGGGAAGTTTGCATGGGAATGCATCCAGGCAGGTTTTGGAACTCTCCAGAGACTCCACAGCCTCTCTGAGCAGCCTGCTCACTGTAAAGAAGTTTCTCCTCATGTTGAGCCCAAACCTTCTGTGTTCCTGTTTGCAGCTGTTGTTTCTTGTCTTATTGCTACTGACCACTGAGAAGAGATTGGCCACAGCCACTTGCCCCCACCCCTCAGATAATTGTACACATTGCTCAGATCTCCTCTCAACCTTCTCCTCTCCAGACTAAACACTCCCAGGGCTCTCAGTCTCCATCGGGGAGATGCTCAAGTCCTCCAGTTATCCTTATGGCTCTCTGCTGGACTCTCTCCAGCAGATCCCTATCTCTCTGGAACTGGGGAGCCCAACATCAGACACAGTATTGCAGGTGTGGTATCATTGGCTTTTTATGCCACAGAGTGACTCTCAGTGGATCCATGCCCAAGTGGAGGCCAGTGACAAGCAGAGTCCCTCAAGGATCATTACTGGGACCTGTCTTGTTCAGCATCTTTGTTGGTGCCATGGGCAGTGGCACTGAGACAGCCTCAGCACCAAGCTGTGTGGTGTAGCTGGCAGCTGGTGGGAAGAATCCATCCAGAGGGACCTGCAGAGGCTGCAGAGCTGGGCACAAGCCAACCTCTTGAGGTTCAACAAGACCAAGTGCAAGGTCCTGCAGCAGAGTCGTGGCAATGCCAAGCACTGATACAGGCTGGGCAGTGCCTGGCTTGAGAGCAGCCCTGGGCAGGGGCACTTGGGGGTGCTGGTGGAGGAAAAGCTGAGCCTGAACCATCAGTGTGCACCTGCAGCCCAGAGAGCAAGCAGAGCCTGGGCAGCATCAGCAGCAGTGTGGGCAGCAGGGCCACGAAGGGGATTCTGTCCCTCTGCACCCTCTGCTGAGACCCCACCTGGAGCCCTGTGCCGAGCTCTGGAGCCCCTGGGACAGGAAAGATCTGGAGGTGTCCAGAGAAGGGCCCCAAGGATGAGCAGAGGGCTGCAGCTGCTCTGCTGTGGGGACAGGCTGGGAGAGTTGAGGCTGTGCAGCCTGGGGAGAAGAAGGCTCCAAGGAGACCTTATTGTGGCCTTGTAGTATCTGAAGGGGCTGCAGGAGAGCTGGGGAGGAACTCTGTAGGCTGTCAGGTAGGGATAGGACTGGGGGGAAAGGAGCAAAACCAGAATTCAGATTGGATGTTAGGAAGAAGTTCTTCAGCATGAGGGTGGTGAGAGCCTGGCACAGGTTGCCCAGGGAGGTGCTGGAAGCTGCATCCCTGGAGGTGTTTAAGGCCAGGCTGGATGTGGCTCTGGGCAACCTGATCCAGTGTGAGGTGTCCCTGCCCATGGCAGGGGGTTGGAATGGATGATCCTTGGGGTCCCTCCCAGCCCTGACAGCTCTGTGACTCTATTAGCAGACCAGTGATTGATGCAGACTTTATCAGGACTTTCTTTTCCCAACCAGTGCTGTAATTTATGTTCTGCACTGAGCTTTCAGGAAATTCCTGGTTTCTCCTACTGGAATTTTCCAATAAGCCTTAAACTACTGCACTGGAAGCCCCCCAGAAGCAGGCTGCACCTTTGTAAGGCCTTCTGTCAGTCTTTTGCACAAAGACAATGACCTAGGCTGGAGCTGCACATGCAAATAAAAGTGTGAATGAAGCAGCCTGGGCTGCCTTCCAGTGCCAGCGTTCAGCGAGGAGCAGGAGTCACTTATCACTGTCAGGAGGTCTTTGTGGAGCTGGGCTTTGAGCACTTCTGTTGGTGCCTGTCTCCCTGGGAACACTCAGATGCTGCCTGGCTCCTGCAGCAGAGAGGCAGTTCTGGGCTGGGCCATCACACGCTGCTGCTCCTGCTGGCTGTGAAGCGGCAGCTGGTGCTGCGCGGGGCAGACGACTGCTAGCTCTGAGTGCCGCACAAGCACGGTGGCTTCTCTCTCTGGGTGACACATGTGATGCAGGGGCCTGTGTCTGGAGAGTTGCTGCTAGCTAACTGTGTGAAGCAGGAGGCTTGTTTGGTCTGTCTGTCTGCTGCAAGCTGCCGAGCCTGAAGACAGCACACATATGTTTGCATAGCAGGATCGCAGCGACAGATTGGATCAATGCTGAAGGAATTAGTTACAGTTAAGTGAAAGCAAAGTCAGAGAGCTGCAGCAGGGGCTGCAGGGAGAGCACATGAGGCTCACTGCTGCAGTGTGCCATACATCAGCCTGTCAGTGTATTCTCTAACTCAGTTTGTGCTGGGGCCTGGACCAGCAGGACCCCATAGACCAGCAGCTCTGTAAAATAAGCCTGTGAGTTAGGGGCAGATGGGGACTTGGAGAGGACAGTCACAGAACCATGCAGCTTGGCAGAGCCCCTCAGGATCACCAAGTCCAACCTACAGCCCTACTCTACAAGATTCACCTTAAACCATATCCCTAAGCACCACATCCAAGCCACCCTTAAACACACCCAGGGTGGGTGACTCCACCACCTCCCTGGGCAGCTTGTTCTGGTCCCTGACCACTCTCCATGAAAGGCTTATTCCAAATGTCCAATCTAAACCTCCCCAGTCTCAGCCTGAGGCCATTCCCCCTTGTTCTGAACTGGAGTTCCCTGTGAGCAGAGCCCAGCAGCAGCCTCTCCACAGTGTCCCTTCGGGTAGCTGTAGACAGCAGTGAGGTCTCCCCTCAGCCTCTTCTTCCTCACACTACCCCTCCCCAATTCCCTCAGTCACTCCTCACCAGATTTATTCTCCAGGCCCTTCCCAGGTTCGTTGCCCTCCCCTGGACCCTCTCCAGCACCTCCACATCTCTGTTGTATTGTGGTGCCCAGAACTGAAACAGCACTTGAGGAGTGGCCTCACCAGAGCCCACTCCAAGGGGACAAAAAGCCAAAGTGAACCAGAAGTTTGGGAGGTAGGATTCAGGAGGATACAGGCTGGGGAGCAAGGTGTTGGGAGTTAGAGACTGAGGACAGAGCATTTTGAAGCCCATAGGTTCCTCTTCAGAATTATTTCTGGGGGTCCTTAGAGGCAGCTCAGCTCAGCTCACCCACCACAGGCTGCAAACTATGGATCTGTGGAGGAGAGTTTTGAGGAAATGGGAAGAGAAATGAATTCTGAGATGGACAAAAAGCTATTCCCTGTGTTCTTGGTGGTACATGAATAGAACAGTGAGCAGGAGCTGCAGCCCTAACCCAGCAGTTCCATCACTAACCAGTTGTCAGTAGCATACTGGTGTGCACCTGGAGAAGCTGCAATCAGTGTGTTAGGGGGAAAGGCAGGCAGGAGGAACATGGCCTTGGTGGTTGCTGTGAGCTGCCTATTACAGCTCAAATCATCATGAGAGTGACCAGAGCTGCTCTGCTTGGAGTAAGTGCTGCTGAAGAGTCATACAATGGTAGGGGTTGGAAGTGACCTCCAGAGATCATTCAGTCCAAGCCCCTGCCAGAGTAACATCACCCAGGGCTGGTCATACAGGAATGCATCCAGATGGATCTCAAAGTCTCTAGAGAAGGAGACTCCACAACCTCTATGGGCAGCCTGCTCCAGGCCTCCAGCACCTTCACACCAAACAAGTTTCTTCTCATGTTGCGGTGGAACCTCCTGGGTTCTAGCTCGTGCCCCTTGTTCCTTGTCCTATAACTGGGCACCACTGAAAAGAGCCTGGCACCTTCACCCTGGCACCCACCTCAGATATTTATAGCCACTGCTCAGGTCACCTCTCAGCCTTCTCCTCTCCAGACTACCTGGCCCCAAGTCCCTCAGCCTTTCCTCATCACACTGATGTGCCACTCCCCTCATCATCCTCATACCCTCCATTGAACTCTCCCGAGCAGATCCTTGCCTCTTGACCTGGGGAGCCCACAACTGGACACAGTATTGCTGTGGTCTCACCAGGTCAGAGTAGAGGGAGAGGAGAACCTCCCTAGCCATGTGGATACAAGTTTACTCCTGAAAGGTGCCCAGGTTTCTGTGGTACTTTAGTTCACTACTTTGTGTGGGACTACAGCCTGTGCCAAAGCCTGGGCTGCTCCTGGGAGCCTACTGCTTGAGAGGCTGCACCCCAAAGTCAGAGGCAACCTGGCAGTGCTGGGTTAGCAGCTGTGACTTGCTGGTCTACAAGTTCCCTCCCATCCAAGATGATTCTGTGCCAGCAGTCAGTGTGCAGCAGTGAGGTGAAACATCCTTTACCCCTTTGGGAAGCAGCTTTATTGTCAGCTCTTAGCTGTCAAAGTTGCCTTTCCCTCCCCACCCAGGGATGTGTTCTCTGCTCAACAGTGCATTTACAGCAGCTGCTAAATGCTGAGTTCTGGGAGAGCCACAGACTGGCTGCATGGGATTGGAAAAGACCCTCCAAGGGCATCTTGTCCAACCCCCCGCATGCCACCAGAGACACCTTCAACTAGAGCAGGCTGCCAGGGCCCCATCAAGCCTGACTGAATGTCTCCAGGGATTGGGTCTCAGCCACCTCCCTGGGCAGCCTGTGCCAGTCTCTCCCCTCCCTCACTGTGCAGAGCTTCCTCCTCATGTCCAACCTGACTCCGCCATGCACTGGTTTCAAACCACTGTTCCTTGTCCTGTCCCCACAGGCCCTTCTGAACAGTCCTTCCTCAGACTGCCTTGAGGTCCCCTGCAGATACTGAAATGCAGCTCTAAGGTCTCCCTGGAGTCTTTGCCGGACTGAACAGCCCCAGCTCGCTCAGCCTGTCCCCGTAGGGGAGGTTCTTCAGCGCTCTGAGCATCTCTGTGGCCTCCTCTGGCCTTGCTCCAGCAGCTCTGTCCGTGGTGCTCTCGCAGGGTTCTCCAGGAGCCACCTGGTGGTGCCAGGGTCCTGCCAGCGCTGTGATAGCTGCAGCCGGGGGCGTCTGCAGCCACCTCCAAACCTGTGTCCCTCTGCTTTCAGCTATAAGAAGAAAGATGCAGACCTGTCGGTGGCTCAGGGCCGCATCAAGGACCTGGAGGTGCTGTTCCACCGCAGCGAGGCCGAGCTCAACACTGTCCTGAACGAGAAGCGCAGCCTGGAGGCGGAGGTGGCCGATCTGCGGGCACAGCTCGCCAAGGTAGGGCAGGGACTGCTGCCGGGCTCTGGCACAGGCTGTGCTGTCAGACCTGCTTCTCTTTGTACCTGCTTTGTAGTCAGACATCACTGATCCAGTGGCTCTGAGCCTTTGCCTGCCCTCCTGCGTGTGAAACTGAGCCTGTTGTGATGGTTTGGGTGTTCCCTGGCCCCCACACTTCAGAACTCCCCCAGACTAGACTCAGTCAGCTCTGGAAGTTTGAATGAAGCTTCTATTTACAGCTGGCACAATGCACAAGCAGATAGTTACAGTGTGTACAGCTATAGACAGAGATAGACAAGGGAAAAAGGTAATACAGACACAGCTCCCCCCCTAGAAACCTGAGTCCCCAGGAGGGGCTCTCAACCACCCCTCACCTTCCCCTTACCCCTCTCAACCTTACCCCAGTCCCAAGGAAGAATTGAGGTTCGGCCAAGGGGATTAAGAAGCAAAGGTGAATCAGCAAAGCAAAGGGAGGGTGAGGTTAGAAAGCAAGATGGAGTTCAGGCAGCAGCTGCAGCTCTCCCCAGCAGGCGAAGAGCTGAGAGCACAGCCCAGAGCCAAGTGCCCAAGCCAAGTGACTCCATCTAATGTTTTTCTTTTCCTTTCTACACATCTCAGCAAGGCTGTGAGGGAAGCAGACCTCACCATTGTTTTCATTTCTCAGTCTATGATCTAATTCTTCTCACCAAATGTTCTAGCTAGGCTCAAACTAGCACACCTATAAAGCAAGCGGAGCAGCAGGGGGTCAGAAAAGCTTTGTGACAGCAACGTTTCTGTTTAACATTCCTGCTAAGTGTTTCTGTGCTCAGGAGATAGGAGGTTACTAAGTGGTGTCCTTTGTAAGGGCCTGTATCGTTTTCAGCTTGTGCTGGAGTCCCCAAGGGGACTGCTAGCAAGGAAAGGAACATGCAGCACTCTGTGCTTGAGGAGCTACCAACCCTCAGCTCCACTGCTGAAGGAATTTTGAACAGCAGCTACAGAGAGCTGAGCGCTTGGCTGCCTTAAACACACACTGCTCCCTGCTGGCTGCTTCCAGCGTCGCTGGTTTGACTTGAGAGTTGTTGCTGGAGTTGGTCCTAGGATGTCAAATGAAGACTGTAGAGGGACCGTGGATGGAAAAGGAGGATCTAGTCAAAATGAAAGCTTCATCCTTACGATTCTCCCCTAGGCTGAAGATGGTCATGCCGTGGCCAAGAAGCAGCTGGAGAAGGAGACGCTCATGCGTGTGGACCTGGAGAACCGGTGCCAGAGCTTGCAAGAGGACCTGGATTTCAGGAAGAATGTCTTTGAGGAGGTACTGCTTACCCAGCAGCCTTAGCACAGGCTGAAGTCTCTGTAGCTTTTCTCACCCTGACTATAACTAGTCCAGGCCTTGCTAGAAATGGACTACAAAATGAAACAGGGAAAGGCTGTGGCAAGAGTTCTGTGGTGAGGCAGTGGTGGAGCTGGCAGGAGAGCTAAGTGACAAGAGCACTGTTCCATGGGCATGTGAGTTCATGCAGCAGATGGCTGCTGGGGGAGAGGGCAAGGCTTGTTCCCTCTCCCTCGTGCTGCCCCTTGCTCACCAGCTCTGGTGGTTGTTGGGCTGCACTCTAACCTGTTGCAGGATGCAGCTACTCTGCTTCTTGCAGCTGCTTCTCTGCCTGTGTGAGGTGAGTTGGCTCAGTGGCTCTAGTGAGGACCAGAGGTTTTATGCAGTAAACAGTGGGATTGCAGGGCTGGGGAAGGGGAAGCAGAATGTGACCTTCTGCACCAGCTTACTCCACCTCCTGATCACCAATGCCAATCCCTGCCCTTCAGGGATGCTGTGAGCAGTTCCCATGTGCTGGGGCCCTTTGTCTCACCCATGCTGGCTGTGATGCTTGACTCACCAAGCACCAAACCATTTCAGCCCCATTAACTGGTCAAGTGGAATCTTTGCCAGCTTAGTGGCTAAGTCAGGAGTGCCTGGGCTAGGCTATGGGGCAGGGCTGTGTGGGTAAGGACAGGAGCTGGAGCAGGGCAGAGAAGCCAAGCACAGCAGTCACCCTGGGTCATGCTGACCACTGTCTCACTGCCATGCCCTGCAGTAGTTGAACTGCTGCACACAGCTGCAGAGACAGAGCCATGGGTTGGGCCAGAGCCTTAGAATGACTCTGTGCTGCTCACTGAGGGTGAAGCTAAAGCAGACAACAGAAGCTAATTTCAAAGCTTGCTGTGCTGAAGTGAGTGTTCCTGTGGCCATCCCTGCAGCTCTTTGATCTCTGTACAGACCAGCTCAACGTGAGAGGAGAGGGAGCTGGCTTCTTTTGGGCTTGTGAAGTCAGTGATTCAGTGAAGGTCTAGAGTTAGAACATCAGGACTGGAAGTGTGGGAAGTGCAGCCTGCTTGTGGAGCTGCTCAGCTCAGCCCTTCACCTGATGCACTGGATCCCCCCTAGGTGTTTTTGGGATCTCTGAGGGCTCATTGCCCACAGTTACTGAGAGACTGCAGCTTGTTGGATTTCTTGGTGTAAAAACTGACCACAGAAGGGAAAGCTTCTGCCAGATGACAGCAGAGCAGGTTGCTGTGAGCAGAGGGCCATGTTCCTCAGGGTGTTTTTAGATGTGGAGAATTTCTGCAAAGTCACTTGTAAAGCTGCTCTGACTTGGTGTAGCCTGCTGGGTCACCAGGCACGCACTCAGCTTCGCTCCACTTGCCTGCTCTTCCTCCTCAGGGCCCTGCTGCTACCATCAGGCCTCCTCCTAGTACCAGAACCACTCCCTTGTTTGCCCAGCCCTGAAGGGAGAAACTTTCTTTCTCACACTGTGCATTCAGACCTGGCCAAGCCCATGCATGGTGAAGGGCGTGAGTAAGGCTACCCTCACTAGCAGGGACCAAGAGAAGCAGCACAGAGCACTTGTGCTCCCCAAGCAGAAATACATAGTTATGTCTTCAGGGCTGCTTGGGTTGCTGCTTTATTCCTAACATAATCAGTAGCTAGTGAGTGGAGCTCACCCAGTCCTCAGCAGGAGATCTGCATCTGGTTAGAATGGAAATGTGGAGGTGCAGCTTCTCTCTCTAATTACTGTTTTTCATCACAAGTGAGTCACAAAAGGGATTTACTTTCACTTGACTCCTTGCAGACTGCTCTTGTAGGGCTGTGGATTGAGAAGAAAGAGTTTGTGGTGCAGCACATGGAGTCTCTTTGCTGGGCAAAAATTAGTGTTGTCTTCTGCTCTCTCCCCTCCGCCTACATTTTGACTTTGTAGCATAAACCAGCTCCTTACTTCAGCTGCAGAGGGATGAGTTTGCACCTGGTTTTAGGTTGGGTCACTTCAGGATAGATCCTGCCAAATGAGTGACTGGTTTTGTGGCTGTGGTGGTGTTAGGTCCACAACTGGACTTGGTCTTAAAGGGCTTTTCCAACCCCAGACACCTCTGTGGGAATGGTCACCTGCACCTCTTAGTGCTTGCAGCAGATCTGAGCATCACAGAATGGTCTGGGTTGGAAGGGACCTCCAAAGGGCATCCAGTCCAACCCCCTCTGCAATCAGCAGGGACATCCTCAACTAGATGTAGTTGCCCAGGGCACTCTTGAGCCTCACTTTGAATGTCTCCAGGGAGAGGGCCTTGATAACCTCCTTGGGCAACCTGCTGCAGTGTTCCACCACCCTCCTGGTGCAGAACTTGTTCCTTGCATCCAGTCTCAACTTGTTCTAATTTCAAACCATTGCTCTGGTCCTGTCCCCGCAGGCCTTTGCAAACAGTCCCTCTGCAGCCTTCTTTAGTCCCTTCAGGTACTGGCAGGTCCTTACTAGGTCTTCCTGGAGCCTTCTCTTCTCCAGGCTGAACACCCTCAGCTCCCTCAGCCTGCCCTCGTAGCAGAGCTGCTTAAACCCCCTAATCATTTTTGTGGCCCTGCTCTGGACCCTCTCCATCTTAGGCTTCAATGACTTTAGCTTCTGTTTACCAAATAATTAGTACTAAAATAGTGAATTAGAATCATAGAATGGTTTGACTTGGAAGGAACCTTAAAGGATCATCAGGTTCCAACCCCCTTGCCGTGGGCAGCAACATGTCTTACTACAGCAGGTTGTGCAAGGCCCCATCCAGCCTGGCTTTGAACCCTTCCGGGCTTGGAGCCTCCACAACATCTCTGGGCAGCCTGTTCCCATGTCCCAGCACCCTCATGAGGAAGAATTTCTTCCTAAGGTCTAATCTAAACCCAGCTTCTTCCAGTTTGCAGCCATCACTCCTTGTCCTGTCACTCCATGCCTTTGTAACAAGTTCCTCTCCAGCTCTCCTGTAGTCCCCTTCAGATACTGGAGGGCTGTGCTAAGATCTCCCTGGGGCCTGCTCAGTCACATTCTGCAAATTCATGTCAAGAACTCAACCTAGTTCAAAACCACCCTCTCTCTGCTGGCAGTTGTTGTCTGAATGCAGTTGCTTGTGCTGTTTGCCCTAATGTGGGAATTTGCATCCCCCAGGAAATCAGGGAAACCAGGAAGCGCCACGAGCACCGCTTGATCGAGGTGGACACCAGCCGCCAGCAGGAGTACGAGTCCAAGATGACCCAGGCCCTGGAGGACCTGAGGAACCAACATGATGAGCAAGTCAAGCTCTACAAAATGGAGCTGGAGCAGACCTACCAGGCTAAGGTAACCACTGCTGGCCACAGCACTAACAGGAGGTGCAGCTGCTGAGCTGGAAGCTTCCATCAGCCCTGCTGACTGCCTCGGAGGAGGCAATGTGAAGGAGCTTTGTCCCACCGAGGCGCATCTCAGCAGGCACAGCACAGCTGCAGGCTTCTCCATCTGGTGGGTTGGGAAGCTCCCCTCTCCAGTAAAATTTACCAGACAGCTCAGACAGCTTGGAATTAAGATAAAGCTTTCTTTTGCAGCAAGCAAAACTTGCAGGCAGATATCCACACTGTGTTTCCAGGGATTCACAGTTGTATACAATTGGGAAAGGAGACAGAAATCCAATCTTTCCCCCTGGACAAAGAAAGCCCAGAAGGGGCCAACACCACCCCCTTTGTCCCCCCAGAGAGCAAAGCAGCAAGGCTCATGTGTTATCTGGGAGTGTGGGGGAGTCAGAGGGCAGCAAAGGAACAGCAAACAGAGGCAGTGCCAAAAGCCAAGAGAACAAAATTGATTCTATATCATAGAACTTTAGAGGTTGGAAGGGACCTCCAGAGATCATTGAGTCCAACCTCCCTGCCCAGGCAGCATCACCCAGGGAAGTTTGCATGGGAATGCATCCAGGCAGGTTTTGGAAGTCTCCAGAGGAGGGGAATCATAGAATCAAGCAGGTTGGAAGAGAGCTCCAAGCTCATCCAGCCCAACCTAGCACCCAGCCCTAGACAATCAACCAGACCATGGCACTAAGTGCTTGGCTTCAACACCTCCAGGCACAGGGACTCCACCACCTCCCTGGGCAGCCCATTCCAATGCCAATCGCTCTCTCTGTGCAGAACTTCCTCCTAACATCCAGCCTGAACCTCCCATGGCACAACTTGAGACTCCACAACCCCTCTGGGCAGCCTGTTCCACAGCTCTGTGACCCTCTCTGTAAAGAAGTTTCTCCTCATGTTGAGCTGAAACCTTCTCTGTTCCAGTTTGCAGCTGTTGCTCCTTTGGCTTATGGCTGCTGACCACTGGGAAATTTGCCACAGCCACTTGCCCCCCCCCCCAGATATTTGTACCCATTGATCAGATCTCCTCTCAGTCTTCTCTTCTCCAGACTAAACAGCCCCAGGGCTCTCAGACTCTCAAGTGCCAGCTGTGATGGTGGTGCACAGCTGCCCTCCCAGGGAGGTTCCAGCCAGAGCTGGGAATAGCTTTAGTCCAGAAAGGGCAGGTGGTGAGGAAAGGCTTGGAACTGTTGGTCAGTGTAGAGGACACCGTGGGAGCAGTGGATGGCAAACAATAGCCAGTGGCTTCTGCTGTAAGGCTTTTCTTTCTTCATGCCACAGATCTGTTTTTTCCCCCAGCGTGGAAGGGGATAGGAGACATGGACACTGGCTGTAAGAAACTGGAGGGAAGAGTCAGTTTGCTTGGGCAAGGGCTGCAGCTCAGTATGGGCTTGTGCCTGGATGCAGTGAGCTTGCCAAAAGAATGCAGCTATAGTGAGCCTGCACTGCCCTTTGCACTGTCACTTATCTCTTGCTGTGGCCTTTGCAAAGCTCTCACTAGCCCCAGGACTCCTCTCAGTGTGTGCAAAGCTGCTCACATTGCAGGGATCCCAGTTAGTTCTGCACTGGAAAATGAGTGGAGGCTGCAGGTGAGGTCTTGGGTCTATATCCAGCAGCCTTGATGACAGAGAGCATGGGGTGTAAACTGGAGCTCATGGAATGGGATGGGTGGGAAGGGACCTTCAAAGCTCATCCAGTGCAGCCCCTTGCAGCCAGCAGGGACTTCTGCAGCTAGAGCAGGGTGCTCAGAGCCCCAAACAACCTGATCTGCAATGGTGCCAGGGATGGGACATTTCCCACCTCTGTGGACAACCTGGGACAGGCTCTCACCACTCACAGCATCAAGAATCTCTCCCTTCTCTCCAGTCTGAGTCTTCTCCTTTTGGTTCCAAACCATCCCCCCTTGTCCTATCCCAACAGGTCCTGCTCTAAAGTCTGTCCCCAGCTTTAGGCTCATCCCTTTAAGCACTGCAAGGCCACCAGAAGGTCTCCCTGGAGCCTTCTCTCCTGCAGGTTGCCCAAGCCCAGCTCTCAGCCTGGCCTCACAGCAGAGCCCTTCCAGCCCTGCCAGCACTGCTGTGGCCTCCTCTAGCCCTGTTCAAGAATCTGCTGTGCTGAGGGCTCCAGAGCTGCCCCAGCAGTGCAGGGGGACCAGCAGAGCAGAGGCTGGATGTGAACACAGAAGTGATTCAGTCCAGGAGAAGGCTTCTGAAGCTTCTTAGATTATTTGCACTCTTGGTTTAGCTGCCAGTTGGTGCAGGTGAGTGCAGTGCAGCTCCCTCGGAGGGAAGCAGCAGTAGGTGGTTTTGAGGCAAAATAATAATTTCCCAGGGCTGAGTGGAACTGACCAAAGTTTTAACAGTGGTTTGCCAAGATTCAGTGAGTTTGGCAAGGTTCACCTTGGGAGAACACAAGGGAAAAGTGAGTTAAGAGGATTCCCAGAGAGACTGGAGGCACAAAGAGGAAGGAGAACTCTCCCATTGCGTCACAAGCTCAGGGTGGACTCGTCTGCTTCCTCAGCTGCCTTTGGAGCCCAGGCATGGGGGAATCCAGTTCTAGTCTTGACTTGGTCAAGGCTTTATGTCTGATGGAACTACCCATACAATCTTCACAGTAGTACCGAGTAGCTGCATGGGTTGTGATGCTTGGTGACAGCAGCTGAAGGTGTGCTTAGGTAGACAAGAAAGCCACCAGCATCCTGGCCTGGATCAGCACTGGTGTGGGCAGCAGGAGCAGGGCAGGGATTGTGCCCCTGGACTGGGCACTGGTGAGGCTGCATCTTGAGTCCTGTGTCCAGTTTTGGGTCCCTCACTCCTAGAAGGACATTGAGAGGCTGGAGCTGGTCCAGAGAAGGGCACCAAAGCTGGGGTAAGGTCTGGAGAACAGGGCTGGGGAGGAGCAGCTGAGGGAGCTGGAGGTGATCAGTGTGGAGGAGACTGAGGGAGACAACATTGCTTTCTACAGCTTCCTGAGAGGAGGCTGCAGGCAGGTAGGGGTTGGGCTCTGCTGCCTGGGATCAGAGGATAGGAGGAGAGGAAATGTCCTGAAATTGTGCCGGGAGAGGCTTAGGTTGGAGAGGAGGAAAAATGTCTTTGGTGCCAGAGTGGTCAGGATTGGCACAGGCTGCCCAGGGAGGTGGTGGAGTGCCCATGGCTGGAGGTGTTGAAAAGAAGTCTGGATGAGGTTCTCAGGGCATGGTCCAACAGATATGTGCAGGAGGTGTTGGGTTCTGGTTGGACTCCATGATCCTTAAGGGCTCTTCCAACCAGCAGATTTGTGGTTGCATGAGCTCAGCTGCTGCCAGTTGCTTACTGAGGGTCTCTCAAGGAGGGATCTGTTAGTTTGGGCTGAGGAATCTCTCACTCTTGAGGCATCTCTGCTGAAGTGCAGAGTCACCTGGCAAGCAGTGCAGCTGCCAGTCAGGGAGAGCTCCACCTGGGCTCATGCTGGGGGAGTTTAAAGGGTGGAGTAATTGGCTGCTAGAGAGCAGCAGAGTCAAGAGAGATGTTTCCATTTTAGCTCTGCTGTCTTGTCCTGTGCTTTGTCTTCCACCTATCAGAATGGTTTTCAAGACACCTTCACTCCCTGGTGGGTGAGGCAGAGGCTCTGCAGGTCACCCCTGGGCTGTGAGAGCTGTGGCTCCTTAGTCAGCCTGAGCCAGAGCTTGCTGAGCAGTCAGGGTCTCCACCACAGCTCTCCACACCCTGAGCTCCCCCAGCACTGGGCACAGGGCAGAGCAGCAGCAGCTTTGCTCCTGGTGCAGTTGCTGGTCACAGGTTTTTGTGGGTTGGGTTTGGTGTTTCTTGCCCTACCTGATGGAATTGGGCAGCTGCCAATGTTCTTGTGGTCATTGCAAGTGCTTGCCAAGGATTCCAGCCTCCTTGATTCTTGTGCTTCATGGTGCTGCTGCCAGCATTGTTCAGCCCCACCCTTTGGAATTCTTTGATGGTTTACAGTTGGAGAAACGTTGGATTTGCAGATTCATGGATTCATGGAATGGGTTGGGTTGGAAGGGACCTTAAAGCTCATCCACTGCCAACCCCTGCCATGGGCAAGGACACCTCTCACCAGCACAGGATGCTCAAGGCCTCATCCAGCCTGGCCTTGAACACCTCCAGACAGGAGGCAGCCACAGCCTTCCTGGGCAGCCTGTGCCAGTCTCTCCCCACCCTCACTCTCAACAGTTTCTTCCTCTCCGGTCTCAATCTGACCTCCTCAAGCTCCAACCCATTCCCTCTCATCCTGGCACTCCCAGCCCTTGCCTAAAGTCCCTCTCTAGGTCTCCTGCAGCCCCTTCAGGCACTGCAAGGCTGTTCTGAGGTCTCCCTGGAGCCTTCTCCAGGCTGCACAGCCCCAACTCTCCCAGATTGGAGGGGCAGAATCCCCTCCCTGTACTGCTGCTCTCCCTGCTCTGGCTGCAGCTCAGCTTTCAGCTGGCTCTGGGCTTCCACCAACCAGTGCTGGCTCCTGGGCACTCTGGCACCAGCTGACACCCCCAAGGCCTTCTCCTCCAGTCTGCTCTTTAGCCATTTTCTACTCAGCCTGGGTTTGTGCTTGAGATTGCCCTGACTCAGGTGTAGAACCTGGCACTTGGCCTTTTTGAGCTCCATGAGGCTGGCAGCAGCTATGCAGACAATAGATGCTGAAAAGCAAAGCTCAGGGAGCTTTCCTTGGCATCAGTCACAGGACTTAGGGACACAGAATTTTTATACAACAAGATGTTTGCATTGACTTAGTACAGTCTGAAGAGAACATTCTAGGCAGAGGATGCTCTGTGGAAACAAAGCCTGCAAAATGCAGACTTGGAGGACAAAGAAGTGACAGGAGTTAAACAGGAGGTGAAGAAATGAAGCTGCCTTTGTCCCATGTCAAAGAGTGGTGGTGGTTGTGGATAGGGTTGGAATCAAAGGGAGGAGCAGGCTGAGCTTTGGGCATCCCTCTGTGAGTGTCTGGATGAAGATGTGTTCAGGGAGCCTGAGCTGCCAAGGACCGTGATGGCCAAGCAGATTGTTGTGTGTGGCTGGTGCGAAGGTCTTGGGTGGAGGCTCACTTCTTGCTCTGGCCACAGGCGCTGGCAGTCAGCAGGGGGAGCTCTGGCTGAGGCTGTGGCACGGTGCCAGCTGAAGGGTTGGCAGCAGTCACAAAACTTCTCATTCTGAGCCCAACAAGAAGTATTGGAGCATGTAGCTGACTTGAAGTTCTTGGAGAGCCCTCAGGCTAAGGAGGGCTCTAAGTGGGTTTCCTTCCCAGCCCAGAGCCTGGTGAGCAGCAGAGCTGGTGCAGGTTCTGGTGCTGTGCTTGAACAGCTGCTCTGCCTGTAGCAGTTCTTGGGACAGAGGCAGTCAGGTGTTGGTTGGGTTCTGTGGTGTGCAGCAGAAGTGTTGAACTCAGCTGCAATGGCACTTACTCTGAGTAGCTACCTTGAAACTTGGCCTGTGGCAGCTTGGAGCTGTCAGATTGAGTTAAGGTTAACCAGGAGAACTGAAGAGAAACTGAGACCAAAGTGAGTGGTGGCAAGTGTTGGGGAAAGAACGTGACTGAAAGGTCAGGATGGCAGCTGGAGTGCTGGGATAGCTTCAGTCCTTCCTGGAAAGGTAGGGAGTGACACAGAGAACAGCAATGAAGGCAGCCAAGAGCATGAGCTAAGTCCTGCTTGAGGAAGGCTTAAAATAAAACCACTTGGAGAGGAGATAGGTTGAGAAAAGGAGAAGGTAGAGCAGGTGCCTGTGGATGGATCAGTAGCACAGGGAAGGAGCAGTGATTTTTTCTGACTGCTCAGTAGCAGCAGGGGCAGGGAATGTCCAGCTGCAGACCCAGAAGAAGCAGAAGCAGGTTTTTCTTTGTGGAGCTAAACTCCTTGCCCCATACATTGCAAAAGCAGAGGCAAACTCCTGCCTGAAGGATCCCCTGAGATACAGCAAGCACCAAAACACTGCCTCTGGCCTAGCAAGTCCCTGAGCTGCAGGCAGCCTGCTGAGACAGGAGCCCTGTGGGATGTGGCACTGAGCTCAGTCCCGGGGTGCCAGGGAGCTGTCAGACCAGGAGGTGACTTCAGCAGCCTTTGCTCTGACTCTCTGTAGTGTTCTTACAACCAGCCACAGGAACCTGGGCCCTGGGACACTCCAAGGCTGTTGGTGTAGACTGTGGGACTGTGGCTTCAACAGACAAAGCAAATCCTGTGGGAATAGGACTGGATTTGGAGCTTTGATAGCCGGAGAGGGACTTGCTACAAAGACGGCTTTGAGGAGACCTTGGAGTGGCCTTCCAACATCTGAAGGAGGCTACAAGTGGGCTGGGGAGGGACTATTGACAAGGTCTTGTAATGACAAGAGGAGGAGGAATGGGTTTGAACTGTCAGAGAGGAGATTGAAACTGCATGTTAGGAGGAAGTTCTTTGCAGTGAGGGTGGTGAGACACTGGCACAGGTTGCCCAGGGAGGTTGTGGAGCACAGAAGCTCCACAACCTCCCTGAAGGTGTTCAAAGCCAGGCTGGATGAGGCCTTGAGCAGCCTGGGCTGGTGGGAAGTGTCCTTGCCCTTTGCAGGGGGTTGGAACTGGATGAGCTGTGAGGTGTCCTCTGACCCAACCCATTCTGTGAAACAGAGCTTCCTGCTCCTTAGGGCACTCCCTTAGCATTATGCAGCTCTTGCCACAAGCTTCCTACATTTCCAGATAAATTACTTCAGGTGAAGCAGTCTCTGTTTTTTTTCACAGAAGGAGGTTTGCAGGAGCTGTAACTCACTGCAGGTAACTTGTGCCACTCTTGCCTTGCAGCTGGAGAATGCCAAACTGTCCTCTGACCAGAACGACAAAGCTGCCGGCGCAGCTCGCGAGGAGCTGAAGGAGGCTCGCGTGAGAATAGAGACCCTGACCTACCAGCTCTCCAGCCTGCAGAAGCAGGTAAAGGCACTGCCCCTGGGCCTGGCTAGAGCACCTCTGCCCCTTGCTGTGCTTCCTTACCTTCATTTGGGAGAATGATGAAGCTGTACCACCTGTGCTGTGCCCAGCCCCTGGGTGCTGATTGTGCTGTCTCCCATTTCCCTAGGCCAGCGCCGCAGAGGATCGTGTCCGTGAGCTGGAGGAGATGATGGCTGGGGAGAGGGAGAAGTTCAGGAAGATGTTGGATGCAAAGGAGAGGGAGATGACAGACATGAGGGACCAGATGCAGCTGCAGCTCACAGAGTACCAGGAGCTGCTGGATGTCAAACTGGCACTGGACATGGAAATCAGTGCTTACAGGAAACTCCTGGAAGGAGAAGAGGAAAGGTGAGTGCAGACTCCACCTTCTTCCCTGGAGAGCAGACTCTGGGATTTTCACTCCTTACTGCTTCTTCTGAGCAGGAAAGCTCCAGTACCTGAAGGGGCTACAGTAGAGCTGAGCAGAGACTTTCTGCGGGGGCTTGTAGTGCCAGGATGAGAGGCAATGGCTTTGAGCTGAGAGAGGGGAGAGTGAGATGGAAGATGAGGAAGAAATTGTTGAGAGTGAGGGTGGGGAGAGACTGGCACAGGCTGACCAGGGAGGCTGTGGCTGCCTCCTGTCTGGAAGTGTTCAAGGCCAGGCTGGATGAGGCCTTGAGCAAGCTCGGCTGGTGGAGGTGCCCCTGCTCATGGCAGGGGGTTGGAGCTAGATGAGCTTTAAGGTCCCTTCCAAGCCAGCCCATCCCAGGATGGTTTCACTGCAGTCATGCTGCTTCACTTGCACATCTCATCTGGAGACAATCTGGATTTGGTTTGTTTTGCTGATGGGCTTGGAGCACAGTGGAATGCATCTTTCTGTGCTTGACATTCATCTTCTCTGTTTGAGTTCTGTGTTTGCCTGTTTTGACATGATGTGGCCCAAGGACAGTGTGTTCTAGCAGTGGATTTACTGGAGGGGGAAGGTCGAATGACCTTAGAGCTGCATTTCAGTATTTGCAGGGGACCTGCAGGCAGCTGGGCAGGGGCTCCTTAGAAGGACCTGTGGGGACAGGCTCGGGGCAATGGTTTGAAACTGGAGCAGGGCAGAGTTAGGTTGGACATCAGGAGGGAGCTCTGCACAGTGAGGGTGGGGAGAGACTGGCACAGGCTGCCCAGGTAGGTGGTTGAGGCCATCCCTGGAGACATTCAGGGTGAGACTTGCTGTGTCCCTCGGCAGCCTGCTGTGGTTGGAGGTGTCCCTGGTGGCTGCAGGGGAGTTGGACAAGATGCCCTTGGAGGGCCCCTTCCCATGCAGTGCAGTCTGTGGAGCTGTGCTGTCCTCATCAGCAGTGTTTTCCATGGCACATAGCCATGCTCCCAGGACATCTCCTCTCTTCTCCTGCCTGCAGCCCTGATGCACTCTGCCAGGCTGCTCTCGGCCTCGGGGCAGCTTGCTGTGTGTGGCCTGGGTGATGGCCTTGTGTGGGGCTGCCTGGAGGAGCTAATGAAGCTCTGCTTCCTTCTGCTCAGGTTGAAGCTGTCTCCGAGCCCCTCCTCCCGGGTCACCGTGTCCCGGGCTACCTCCAGCAGCAGCAGCAGCAGCACCTCCCTCATCCGCTCCTCCCGCGGCAAGCGGAAACGCATCGAGGCGGAGGAGCTGTCCGGCAGCGGCACCAGCGGCATCGGCACCGGCAGCATCAGTGGCAGCAGCAGCAGCAGCTTCCAGATGTCCCAGCAAGCTTCAGCTACAGGAAGTATCAGCATAGAGGAGATCGACCTGGAGGGCAAATATGTGCAGCTGAAGAACAACTCGGAGAAGGTGAGTGGCGGCAGAGCTGCGGCGGAGCCAGGGGAGCAGCTCCGCTGGCCTGCTACACACAGCCTTTGGTGGCACAGTGGGGCTGGGAGGGCAGGAACTGGCTCACAAGGTGCAGCATCCTTGTGAGGAAAGGCTGAGAGCCCTGGGGCTGTTTGGGCTGCAGAAGAGCAGCCTGAGAGGGAATCTCATTAACATCCAGAAATATCTGAGGGGTGGTTGTCAAGAAGGGCTCAGGCTCTTCTCAGTGCTGTCCTGGGCCAGGAGAAGAGGCAATGGACACAAACTGGAGACCAGAAGGTTCCACCTCAGCACTAAAATAGACTTGTTTGGTGTGAGGGTGCTGGAGACTTGGAGCAGGCTGCCCAGAAAGGTTGTGGAGTCTCCTTCTCTAGAGACTTTGAGATCCACCTGGATGTGTTCCTGTGTGACCTGCTCTGGCAGGATTGAGCCTGCAGAGGTCCCTTCCAACCCCAACCATTCTATGATTGTGTGATGTTTGCTGCTGGAAGAGAGCAGTTTATGTCCCGGATACCTAAATGTGCTTATACCCAGAGCCCTGCTGGCCCCAGGCAGAACCTTTTTATGTGCACTGTGGACGTTTTTAAGTCCTGCTGAATGCCCCCGTGGCAGTTACACTGCAGGCTGGGAGTGGGGACAGAAAATGACTTTCAAGTTGGAGTGCAGTGTGTTGGAGTGCAGTGTGTTGGAGTGCAGTGTGTTGGAGAGCAGCATCTGACAACCATGGTAATAGATTGGTACTTATTTTACTAGCAAAGAGACCTAGAGAAAGCTCTGAGGCCTCCTTGCTCTGCTCTGCTCTGCTCACCCTGAGTAACCTTTTGCCTCTCTTTGTTAGGATCAGTCTCTGGGTAACTGGAGACTGAAAAGACAAATTGGAGATGGAGAAGAAATTGCTTACAAATTTACTCCCAAGTATGTCCTCAGAGCTGGGCAGACTGTAACAGTAAGTGAAACTTGCAGTACATCATCCCCATCTCCTGCTCTTGGTCCTGTGGCTGTTGTGGAGCTGACATGTGCTGGGTAACCTCTGTTCTCAGGAGCTCACTTCAGAGGAGTAGGATTTCAGTTAGAGCTATGTGGAAAGGCTTCTGGGGATAGGATGAGAGGGAATGGATTGAGGCTTGAGGAGAGGAGATTGAGACTGGAGATGAAGAAGACATTCTTTAGAGTGAGGGTAGGGAGACACTGGCACAGGCTGCCCAGGAAGGCTGTGGCTGTTTCCTGCCAGGAAGTGTTCAAGGCCAGGCTGGATGACGCCTTGAGCACCCTGGGCTGGTGGAGGTGTCTCTGCCCATGGCAGGAGGTTGGAGCTGATCCTTAAGGTCCCTTCCAATCCAGACCTATCTAAGGAATTGCATTTTTGTCTGTGCCCCAAGAGGTCAAACCCTGAGGTGCTTCTGAGGCTGAAGAGGGTATCTGGGGGGTGGGTCAAGGCCTGTTTGCTTTCAGACAGCTTTGCCCAGCTTTGGAACACGAATCCTGCTGAGCCTCCACATGAGCCAGGAGCATAGAGAGCACTCTGGTGGGCTGGAGTTCAGCCTTAGCCCTGCTGGGACAGCTGCTATGCTCTGGTGTTTTATTGTCAGTCTGCACCAGATCTTCCTTCAGAGGGAAACAATTTACTTGCTTGTAGTCAGCTCCAGGAACTTCTGCTTAAGTAGCAACTGCTTAGATCCAAAGGAAAGCTTAAACTGATGCACTTAGCAAGCTTAGCCCCTTGGAGTGCAGTCCCTGAGGCAGTGCTAGGAGAAATGTTTGTGTCCAGCCACACTGGTGGCTGCAGTCAGTAGGATGCTTGTTTTGTTTGATTTAGTTTTGGTGATAGAACCAGAGAGAAAGTGCCAGGGGAGCTCAGGAGCAGAACAGCAGAATGCAGGGTGCTGTGTGTGTGAATGGAGTGTGCATGACCAGCTCACAACAGGATGTCTTTCTCTCCAGATCTGGGGGGCAGATGCAGGAGTATCTCACAGCCCCCCTTCTGTGCTGGTGTGGAAGAATCAAGGCAGCTGGGGCACCGGAGGCAACATCCGCACATACCTCGTCAACTCGGAGGGAGAGGTGGGCTGGGGCTGCTGGGGCTGCAGGGGCTGCAGGGGCAGCTGGGGCTGCAGGAGGAGTTGTGGGCTGGGGCTGCAGGGGCAGCTGGGGCTGCAGGGGGAGTTGTGGGCTGGGGCTGCAGGGGCAGCTGGGGCTGTAGTGGGGAGCCGTGGGCTGGGCTATTGCCCAGGCTGACTGAAAGGGCAGGGGACCACAGTGAAAGCTGGATCCTAAGATCCTACTGTCTTCTAAACCACCCAGGGAGGTGCTGGAGCCACCATCCCTGGAGGTGCTCAGGAAATGTCTGGACAAGGCCCTTGGGGCCATGGTTTAGTGGCTGTGGTGCTGTTGGGTCGATGGCTGCACTCTTAAAGGCCTTTTCCAACCCAAACAATTCTGTGGCACTAAGAGAGCTTCCTATAGTGAAATCCTGAACCCCCTGCACATAGCTTTGGGAGTCTGGGGGAATGCTGGGAAGCTGCTCACCATCCTGGTTCCATCAGAGACTCTCCTCCTGCACCTGTAGTAGGTGGTTGGTTTGGAGTTAGAGTCTATTTCCAGAGCAGACAAAATCAGTGCTGCTGGCAATTCAGAGACCCACTCTGTAGTAAACACAGTGCCCTGAGGAGCACTGTCAGTAGGACCCCCAGTGGGCAGTGCCAGCGGGAGCCCAGGGAGGCAGTGTCAGGAGGACCCCAGTGGGGCAGTGCCAGCAGGAGCCCAGGGAGGCAATGTCAGTAGGACCCCCAGGGGGCAGTGCCAGCAGGAGCCCAGGGAGGTAGTGTCAGGAGGACCCCAGTGGGGCAGTGCCAGCAGGAGCCCAGGGAGGCAGTGCCAGGAGGACCCTCAGTGTGCCATCGTGCCAGGGAGCTGATGGGAGCAGGGAAGTGGAGCAGACGCAGCCTTGTGAGCTGTCCTGCTGCTGGTCCTGTTGGCACTGCTGGGGAACACCACAGGGACAGCAGCAGCACAGGACAAGGCAGGAGGTCATCGTACAAACTGGTGACACAGCTGAGGGTGGCCATGGAAGTGGCTAAACTGGTACTGAAAAGTGCAAGTCCACAGCCCTGCCACCGTGGCTGCCTACAGGACCCCTGCTTGGAGCTGTCTGTTGAGGGCAGCTTCTTCCACAAGCAGCAGTTTGCAGCCATGCATCAGGGCTGCAGAAGAATTTCCTACTGCTAAGAAGTGTTAAAAAGAATTTAGTACTAAAGGAAGCTTCCTGGGGTTTTGCAGCTGGTTTTAGGGCCTGGCTTGGAAGATGTCCTGGGAACTGCTGTGGATATATTTAGTAGGAGCTGGGGATGTTCCTGATGCTGTGTGACCATCCTGAGGAACTTCCACACTGCAGTGTCTGTCTTAGCTGGGGCTGCTCTCAGCTTGTATGAAATTAACTGAGGAGCACTTGGAAGACAGCTGCTTCCTCTCCAGTCCCTGGGGCTCAATTCTACTGTCAAGCCTTCAGTGGCTGCAGAGAGGAATCTTCCTGTGGCTTGCAGGAGATTCTCACAGGCTGCTTGCAGAGTAAATGTTGAATCCAGGGAAGGAGGCTTTAAGCCTTCCAGTATTTAACAGGAGAATGATGTTGATGGTACAGCAGAAACTTAGAGCTGGACATAAACTGCTGGCAGCTCCTTACTCCTCGTGTGAGGAAGAGATTGTTGGCAGTGAGGGTGAGGAGACACTGGCACAGGCTGCCCAGGGAGGCTGTGGCTGCCTGCTGCCTGGAGGTGTTCAAGGCCAGGTTGGATGAGGCCCTGAGCATCCTGTGCTGGTGGGAGGTGCCCTGGGGCTTGGGGATGGATGAGCCTAAAGGTCTCTTCCAACCTAAACCATTCTGGGAATCTTTGATTCTCCAGTGGGTGCTGTGCTGGGTGCTGTGCTGGGTGCTGTGGTTGATGTTCTAGGGGGTGCTGTGCTGGGTGCTGTGGTTGAAGCTCTGATTGCCTGCCCCATGCAGGAGGTCGCAGTGAGGAACGTTACCAAGTCAGTGGTGGTGCGAGAGAACGAAGAGGAAGAGGATGAAGCAGAGTTTGGAGAAGATGACCTTTTCAACCAACAGGTAATAAGGTTCAGCCCAGGTGTTTAACTTGTGCCTTCTTGATAGATCATCAGGTAGAAGATTTAGAGGGGTCCCTTCAGCTTGTAGTGGCCCTGAGGCCCCTGATCCCCTTTCCTGATGGGTGCTGCCAGAGGGCTGAAACCTGCAGTGGGACCAGACTGCAGCCTGAGAGATTCAGCCAGGAAGTGCTGCTTGAACAAGAGTGATGGAGCTCAGGCAGGGGCTGAGGCCAGCTCAGGTGCCCCAGTGTCTGTGGGAGTGCAGGACAGATTACACAGAGCACTGCAGGGACAGAGCCTACTTTTGGGGTTGCCAAGGTTGGGTTTAGCAGTCAGTGTTCTGCCAGTCCAGTATTGGCCTCTGTGAAAGAGTCTGGGGACTTCTTGCTGCAAACAGAAAGTAACCATTGGGAAATGGTTCTAAAGAAGTAAAATGACTCTGTACCATAAATTAGTGCCTCTCTGTGCTGTGACTTAATGACTCTGTGTTAAATTAATGATCCCAGATTGATCTAAATTAATGAGTCTGTGTTGCTATAAATCACTCCTTAAGAAACCCCAGGGCAGGAGGAGTGCCCCTCTGGCTGCCAGCTTGGCCTCTTGGGTCCTTTTCTGGTAATACAAACCTGCTGCCTCTGAAATAGGCAGACTGGCACCCCTCAGGCTGTGCTGCCTACCGAGGAGGGCTGGGCAGAGGGAACCTCACGAAGTTCATGAGTCCTGCACCAGGGGAGAAACACCACCAGGCAGCAGTACAGACTAGGGCTGGTCCTGCTGGGAGGCAGCTCCTTGGAGTCCTGGTGGGCAGGAAGTTCTTCGTGGGGCAGCAAAGTGCCCTTGTGGCCAAGAAGGCAAATGGGCTCCTGGGGGGCATCAGGAAAAGGGCTGGGGAGGTTCTGCTCTTCTGCTCTGCCCTGGTGAGGCCACACCTGCACTACTGAGTCCAGTTCTGAGCTACTCAGTTCAGGAGAGACAGGGACCTGCTGGAAGGAGTCCAGTGGAGGCTATGAGGGTGAGAAAGGGACTGGAACATCTCTGCTGTGAAGAAAGGCTGAGAGCCTTGGGGCTGGTTAGTCTGGAGAGGAGAGGGCTGAGAGGGGACCTGTAAATATCTGTAGGGATGGGTGTCAGGATGAAGGTGCCAGGCTCTGGTGGTGCCCAGTGACAGCACAAGGGGCAGTGGGTACAGACTGGAACCCAGGAGGTTCCACCTCAACATGAGGAGAAACTTCTTGGTGTGAGGGTGCTGGAGGCCTGGAGCAGGCTGCCCAGAGAGGCTGTGGAGTCTTTGGAGACTTTCCAGACCCATCTGGATGTGTTCCTGTGTGACCTGCCCTAGGTGAGGGCTTGGACTGGATGTTCTCCAGAGGTCCCTTCCAGCCCTGCCATTCTGTGACCATATCTCTTAATGCCAGCTGTGTGTTCATGACCTCTGTCACATGCCATGTGGTGGTCATGGCACTGCTGGGTAGGAGGTTTTCTCCACTATTCATGGTTCTGTGATTCTCTGACCAGCAGCTGGCAGAGTGAAATGGAGAAGGCTCCTTCCTCCCAGTGGGGTCAGAAAGCAGCCTCCATGTGTTTCAGATCTGTTTCTGGTGTTAGTTACCTCCAGATTGGGGATTTATTTCTCCTGAGCAGTGTCCACTTGTAGCTCTTCTTCCAACAAACTCAGGCTTGAAGGTGATCTCCTGAAGTTTGTTTTGGTCTCCAAGAGGTGGAGCAATCTATTTGTAGTGTAAATCTCAACTGAAGCAGACTTTTTTTACCCAAAGCAGCAGCTCTGAGGTGTGGATCTGTCTCAAATGGAAATGTTTACCACAAGGCAGGCTGATAACATCACAACTTTGTCATCTGCAGCAGTGGGGACAGCATGGAGGAAGAGCTCAGTTAGAGGGGAGCAGGGCAGTGACCCTGGCACTAGAAGTGATGCCTGCTGAGGTCTCTCTCCAGTTGTGATGTTCTCTGAATTTAACTGAACTACCATAACAAAAGCTTTGAACTGAGGTGCTAATCAGTGGGCAGCAAGGTCTGCTTGGGCAGCATAGTGCCCTGCTGGCCAGGAAGGCCAAGGGGCTCCTGGGGGCATTCAGAAGAGAGTGTCCAGCAGATCCAGGGCCAGGGAGGTTCTCCTCCCCCTCTGCTCTGCCCTAGTGAGGCCCCACCTGGAATAGTGCACCCAGGTCTGGGCTCCCCAGTTCAGGAGGGACAGGGATCTGCTGGAAAGCCCAAGGGAGGGCTGCAAGGCTGCTGCAGGGACTGGAGCACTGCCTGCTGAGCAGAGGCTGAGAGCCTTGGGGCTGCTCAGCCTGCAGAGGAGAAGGCTGAGAGGGGATCTGAGCAGTGCCTGCAAATAGCTGAGGGCTGGGGTCAGGAAGGAAGGCACAGGGACAGCCTCTGCTCACTTGTGCCCTGCCATGGGACAAGAGGCACTGGATGGAAACTGCAGCACAGGAGGCTCCACCTCAGCATGAGGAAGAACTTCTTGGCTGTAAGGGTCCAGAGCTGGCACAGGCTGCCCAGAGAGGTTGTGGAGTCTCCTTCTGTGGAGCCTTTCCAGCCCTGTCTGGATGTGTTCCTGTGTGACCTGCACTGGGTTCTCTGCTCCTGCTCTGGCAGGGGTTGGACTGGAAGATCTCCAACCCCTGACATCTCTGATCCTGTGAACCAGAATCCAGGCTTGCTGTGAGAAGCTGAACTCAGCTGCCTCTGTCTCATTTCAGGGGGATCCCAGAACAACCTCTAGAGGATGCTCAGTGATGTGAAGAACGAAAAAGAAAAAAGAAGAACCTATTATTTGCTCTTTCTCTTCATTTATTTCCTTTTATTTTTGCTATTTTTTTCCCCTCCAGAGCCACTGAAAACTATTTTTATATGCATCATCTGATTGCTTTCAACTTTACTCCTTGGTACATTTTTATAAAAAGAAAATAGCAAAAAAAAAAGTCTTTACTGAACAGAACTTGCCAGGATTTTTAACAGAGCTCTTTATTTTGCCCTCTCTCTTCAAACCCTCTACTGGAATGCAGCAGTTTTTAACACACTCCCCCTCAGACAGAGTTGAAAGTCTTCTGCACAGATCAGCAGCAAAGAAGTGTTTAGCTGAAATGGGATGAGACTCCCTGAGTGCATGGTAGAAGCTGTGGCTGCAGAGGTAACAGGAGAGCACAGACCCCTCCCCAGACCACAGAACTCAGCAAGCAAACAAAACCCAAGCAAACAAAATCCAAACAAAATCCAAGCAGACAAAATCCAAACAAACAAAATCCAAGCAAACAAAACCCAACCAAAATCCAAGCAACCAAAATCCAAACAAAATCCAAACAAACAAAATCCAAACAAAATCCAAGCAGACAAAATCCAAACAAACAAAATCCAAGCAAACAAAATCCAAACAAAATCCAAGCAGACAAAATCCAAACAAACAAAATCCAAACAAAATCCAAGCAGACAAAATCCAAGCAAACGAAATCCAAACAAAACCCAACCAAAATCCAAGCAATCAAAATCCAAACAAAATCCAAGCAAACAAAATCCAAACAAAATCCAAACAAAATCCAAGCAAACAAAATTCAAACAAAATCCAAGCAGACAAAATCCAAACAAACAACACCCAAGCAAACAAAATCCAAACAAAAAAAATCCAAACAAACAAAACCCCAACCAAAAAAAAAATCCAAACAGACAGAGCCCTTCAAAGTCAAATGCAGGAACCAAACAAAGCCCACTTTGAGAAAGTGTTTTCAGCTGCAGGAGGGATTCCCAGTGGTGTCTCCTGGCCTGGTCCCCTCAGCAATGCCCTAATTAGGAAAATTAGCCCCCCAAGTGGATCAGTGCTGCTGCTCCAGCAGTGCTGTCCAAAGGGGAGCTGCATTTTGGATGCTGTTGGCTCAGGCTGGTGGCATCTTGTGCTACCCCAGGGTCTGGCAGCTTAGTGGTAGAGCAGCTGAGCCTGGCAGCAGCTCCCTTCTGTGCTGTCTGCTGGCATGGAGAGTGGGGGGCCCTGCTC
Organism: Tricholaema leucomelas; assembly: GCA_013400475.1. NCBI lineage: Eukaryota > Metazoa > Chordata > Aves > Piciformes > Lybiidae > Tricholaema lacrymosa > Tricholaema leucomelas. Next base: position 307,291 of record WAAF01008540.1, read on the forward strand.
ACTGGGCCCTGGCAGCACCCTAGGGTACCAACCCCAGAGCTGAGCCTGCCAGCAGCTCCCCTCCATGCTTGCAGACATGGAGCACTGACAGCACCCTAAGGTGTGGAGGTGCCAACCCCAGGCTGGTGTTTCCAGGGGGGGTTGGCATTGTCTCAGGTGAGGCTCTGTTAAATCACAGCCAGGAGCTGTGCTGTGCACTCTGCCTGATGTTAAGCAGCCTTTGGCCTGCTCAGCACTGAGCAGCCAGCTTTGATTTTAGCTGTTGAACCTCTCTTGCTTTTGGCATGACTGAAATTGGCCATTTTAAAGGTTCTCTCTGTACCTGTTGGCTTCTTTTAATCAGAGCTGGATGCAGCTTGCCCACACTTCTCTGTCCAGAGGGGCCCTGTCAGGTATCCTCAGGAGCAGCATTTGCAGAACAGGACAGAAATAGCTGAATTGCCTTTTTTAACCACTTAGCAGGAGCTGCTGCTGGCCAGGCCACAGGCTCGGAGTATTCAGATGCCCCAGGGGAAGGCACAGCCAGGCTGAGGGCAGAGTGCCCTGTGGCAGCAGCAGGTGGCTTTTACTTCAGGATGCTGCATTTGCTGCCTGGCAGTGTCCCTTTAGCTCAGTGTTTCTGCTGCTGCATCTCAGTGGAGGTGACTCTGGCTTGGGTCTCATGTAGCAGTGCATCTCCCAGCACTGGGAGGAACACTTGGCTGCTCCAAAGAATGTATTGGCTCCTGTCCAAGCAGACCTGGGGGTTGGGGTTGGTTTCTGTCTTGGTTTTGTTTTTTTTTCCTCCAGTAGTTCTTAGGTTGGATACAAGATTTGGATCCTCTTTGATGCCAGCACAGATTCCTGTTTTTTACCTGCACTCTTGAACTCTGATCTTGTCATTCAAGTAGTTTAGACTCCTCAACCAAGCTCCAAGGTTCGGTGTTTTCGGTGGCTTTTGGACATTCTGTTCTCTGAAGAGTTTTGTGACTGACAGATATAACCTAGGAGGTCAGATTAGTGGCTTTGGCTGATGGCTTTGTAATGCAAGCAGGGTGGGAACACAAAGGGGTTGTAAAAGCTTTGGGATTTTATTTTGCCATTTAAAACCAATCAATCCAAGTGCTGCTTTCTCTCTGACATCACTGAAGCGAAGCTGATAGCGCCACAGAGATCTCTTTGGATCCGTTCTCAGCAGGTCAGCTGGACAAAGCAGTGAAGATTTGGCTGTTGGGGCTAACCTGGGGTCTCTTTTGGCCATCTGGTTGGTTGTGGGTTTGTTTTTCTCATGTACTTTTCCCACTCTGCTTGAGTAGAAGGTTAAATATGTAGTAAATAATGTCTCTCTCTCTCTCTGTACAATGTATCTAGTGAAATTATGTTTCTCAGACATACTGTTACCAATTACCTGTTCTCAATTAGCTGTTTGCAAATGAATGCAATCGAGGTAGAAGCATTTTTGCAGTGCACCTTCCAACCACTGGACAGCATCTCCCTGTCTGACCCACAGCTTCTAGCGTAGAGCTGCAGCATGGTTGAGGGCTTTGGGCTTGCCTTGGGGGCTTTGGGGTTGTTTTGTTTCCTTCTCCTCAAGATGTGTATTTATTTGGGTTTACATTGGCCAGTTTTCAGGTTGCTTCCTCTTGGTGATTGTTCTGTGATCTTAACTCCAGCACCAAGTGTGGAGTTCATTTGCATCATGTTTTCTGTGACTTTTTTCCTCTAGAGATCTGGGGCTAGCAGAGGCAGCTGGAACGAGGAAAAATCCTCTTGCTACCTGAGCCATAGTTTTCTTAACAGCTACTGTGTGTGGGATGTGTCTTGGAGCCTTAAGGACTGGTGCTGGCAGCTCCTCTGTCAGCAGCACCCTGCCCTTCAGGAACAGGCTGCTGAGTCTGTCCTGCCTTTGCAGCCCTTTGTCCTCAGAGCCTGTCTGGGGCTCTCCGGGTGTCCAGGCAGACTGGCAGGGTGGGACAGGCTGAGTGCCAGCAGCCTGAGTGAACCTGGGGGATTCCCTCACCTCAGGGCTTGCAAAAAGGCTACTAAACCCCTGAGAAACAATTCCTAGCTGTGACAAGGCAGCACAACTACTGTATTCACTCCTCCTCCTCCTCACTGGGGGCTTCTGGAGCCCATCCTTCCTTCTTGCTTTTGCTGCTGAGCTCCAGCCTAACAGCACCATCCTGAGCAGCTTCCTGCTCCAGACTGGGAGGCTTTTTGGCTTTTGCCAAACCAAACAGGATTCTTTCTTCTTTTTCTTGTTTGTTTTTCCCCTATCACAGGTTAGATTACTTTTCCCCTCGTTGTCAGGCTAATCAAAGTGGGTTTGTTCCAATCCAATCCAATCCAGTATCTCCTCACCCTCTTTTCCTCTTTGATCCTCTGTGTGACCCACTCGTGGAGAAGCTGGAGGCTGGGCAGTGGTTCTGCTCCAGCATCCTGCTATCAGGAGAAAGAGATTTGCTTTGTCAGGAGGAAAAATCCTTCTGATAAGGGCAGTGAAGCAGTGTGTAGCTTTTGTCAGAGCACTTCTGGAGTACACTCCAGGAGCACAAACAACTTTCTCTGGCTGAAGTAGTAAAAGTGATTACTAAATGGTTCACACTGGTTAGAAGAGGAAGGAGCAGCAGCATGGCTGGAGGGGCAGAATGAAGCCAGACCTTCATGGTCTGGGTCATGGCAGAATCTCAAGTAAAAGACGGCAGACCCCCCCCAGCTTCTACAAACCCACCCAGCTGGTCCTGCAGACCCCCCCCCAGCTATTCCTGCAGACCCACGCAGCTTCTCCTAGCCTGGTGCTCTGTGCCAGGGCCACCCTTCTGCAGAGCCATTAGCAGAAGTGCCCTGCAGCTGGGGGTACAGTTACCAGCAGCCCCTGAGGTCTCCTGCTGCTGCTTCCTCCCTCACCTCTGCTGATGGCTGCAGCTGTGGTGCTGCAGTGCCTGACTGCAGGTGGCAGAAGCTGCAGCCCCTTGTTGCTGCACAGCTGCGTTTGCCAGGCTGAGGCCAGCTCAGGGCTTTGCCCTGGCACACACAGCAGCTTGCACTGATGCAGGTCACTGTCTCGTAGTCTGCTTTGGCTGGGCTTGGCTGGCACAAGTTGTGTTAGCAGCGGAAGCCAAACCTCTCAGGAAGAAAATAAAGCCCTGCTGCCCGGGGGCTGTGGCCTGAGGCCAGGTGAGGCTGCCTGCAGCTGGGCTTAGGCGGGGAGGCTGCAGGGACAGAGCTCAGGACACCTCACCTCACTTCAGGGATCTTGCTGTGTGTAGTCACCTTCCTGCTGCTGTTGCTCATCCTTTAACTGCAGCCTGGACAGAGGTTAGTTAGAAGAGGTTTGCAGAGATCCTCTCTGCCCCCACGACGTTTGGGTCTGTTTCCTTTGTGTGCAGCAGAGGTTGCTGCTGTCTGAGCCGTGTGCTGCAGGGCTGGCAGCTCCTGGAGCCCTTCCTCACTCTTCAGCTGCTTTGTCTCCTCTTTGGGTCCTCTTTTTGAGAGTCTTATCTCCAAGCAAAGGTCTTTCCACGTCTGAGACTGGATTTTGTTACCACCCTGGGGTCCAGACCCTGTGTGAGCAGGAACTGAAGCCTTGTTGTATGCCAGTGAGTGGAAGGTGAGATAAGTGATTGCATTTCTCAGAGCATTGTTTTAGCTGAATGGTCAAAGACAAAATCTTAGTGGAGAGTTTTATTTTCTCACTTCACATGGCCTGGGAAACAGAATTTTAATTTGCCCTTCAATATGCTTTAGCTTTAAACCAGTTTAAAATAATTTAAAAGTTGGTTCTTTTTTCCCCTCCAAGACCATATTTACTTGCAATGATCATTTGTAAACATGAGTTTGCCTTCTTGAAATGCTAAGGTCTAGAGAGCGCAAAAGATGCTGCCCGAGCAGCCACCTGACCTGGAGGTCAGGGCAAGAAGAGAAATTGCATTTTAATTAACCTCCAAATGTTTCTAGTTAGGTTTTAACCGAGTGAGGATTCTGTGGTGATCAGTTAGGTGTTACCCTGTGCTCCACCCCCACTGCACTCAGATTGCAAGCAATAAGCTCCTTGAAACAAGTCGAAGCCAAACTGCTTCCCGTGCGGGCACCACATCACAGCTGAGCTCTCCCCGCAGGACTCTGATGCCTTCTGATTTGACTGGTGGGTGACACTTCTAGCCGTGGCCCCTGGTCAGTCCCAGCTGACCACCTCTGGGCAGCTGCCACGGAGCCGTTTCAGGAAGGTTGGAGTTTGTAAGGGTGGAAGCAGCTGAGGGGAGGGGAGGTGGGTTGGAATGCAGAGCCCCCAGAAGGATGAGAGGGTGGAGCTGGGGGCCGTGGGCACAGGGCTGGTCTAGACTTTACCATTTCAAAGTGGTGGTTCCTTTTCTTTTTAGGATATGCATGCCAAATGTCTTTGTCTTTTTCAATGATTTGTAATATACATTTTATGACTGGAAACTTTTTGTACAACACTCGAATAAATGTTTTGCAATTTAGTTGCTTTCTCTCTCTTCTCTGCCCGATGTGAAGCCTGAAGGAGACGGAAAGAGGTTCTCAGCCCAAAGGACCTTTCTCTGTGTTAGAGGAAGAGGGGACAGGGAGCCACCTGCACTCCTGGAAGATGAGGACAGTTGTGGTGAGCTTCAGAAGCAAATGGATGCTCTCATAGATTGTACTGGCTAGGATCGGACCCTCCAAGGGCATCTTGTCCCCGCCCTGTGCAGGCAGCAGGGACACCTCCAACCAGAGCAGGCTGCCCAGGGACACAGCAAGGCTGACCTGGAATGTCTCACTCACCTCCCTGGGCAGTCTGTGCCAGTCTCTCCCCACCCTCACTGTGCACAGCTCCCTCCTGAGCTCCAACCTAACTCTGCCCTGCACCACTTCCAAACCACTGCCCTTGGCCTGTCCCCACAGGCCCCTCCCCAGCTTGCCTTGAGGTTTCCTTTCAGATACTGAACAACAGCATCAAGGTCTCCCTGGAGCCTTCCCCAGGCTGCACAGCCCCAGCTCTCCCAGCCTGCCCCCACAGCAGAGCTTCTCCAGCCTCTGCGCATCTTTGTGGCCTCTGGACCCAGTCCAGCAGCTCCAGGTGCTTATGTTGGAGGCCCCAGAGCTGCACCAGGGAAGGTCTCAGCAGAGCAGAGGGGCAGAATCACCTCCTGAGCTGCTGTGTAGGTGTAGTGCTCCTGGCAGTGCTTTCCCCTCTCCACCAGCAGCACTGCCAGGCCCTGCCCCTGCCCCGTGGGGCTGTGCCACAGTGACCATGAACAGCCCAGGCCTGGTGCTGGCCCAGCCCCCACTGCTCAGACCATGGGGAACACACAGCTGGGGGGAAACAGCCCCCCCCGAGCTCCCCAGCCCCACCACTGCCAAAGGCAGGGACACTTCCACTCCAGACTGAGTGCTTGCTTGGAGCCACCTCCACCACACTGCTCATCCTGACACGGGACGTGGGCCTCTGCCCTCACCCCGGGCCCAGGGGTGCCCACATGGTGTCAGCTACACCTGTGTCCTTGAACAGGCCCAGGCAGGAGGCAGCCACGACCTCCCCGGGCAGCCTGTTCCAGTGTCTCACCATCCCTCTACTGAAGAACTTCTTCCTCAGATCCAGTCTGACCCTGCTCTGGAGAAGGCCCCAGGGAGACCTTCGAGCTGCACTGCAGTGGGGGAGGGACTGCTCAGGAGGGCCTGTGGGGACAGGCTGAGGGCAGTGCTTTGGGAGTGGAGCAGAGCAGAGTTGAGACAGCCAAGGATGCTGAGAGAACTGCCTGATGTTGCCCTGCCACTCTCCATCATCTTTGCCAAATGGTGGCAGATAGGAGAGGTGCCTGAGGGCTGGAGGAGAGCCAGTGGCAGCCCAGTCCTCAAACAGGGCAAGGAAGAGGCGCTAGGAAAGCACAGAGCAGCCAACCAGCCCTGGAAGAAGGATGGAGTGGCTCCTGGAGGGCATCTCAAGGCACTGTCGCGGAGGGGGATTCTGCCACCTACGCTGATTGTGGCAGAGGGGAGGAAGGAATTGGTGTGAGAGGAGAGCTACAAAACCAGATATTTATTAACTTCCATATTCTGAGCTCTGCCACCCCCAACCCCTGCGTTTCATATTTGTTCTTATGCCATTATGGAGGACATAACACAGGAAGGACATGGAACTGCTGGAGC